>JAGVSP010002781.1:0-20000 GCA_022494985.1 Micrasema minimum
TGTTTTGATAATTGTGATCGTATAAATAATGCCTAGTATAGTTATTATTTATTAATAATAACACTTTCTTGCAATTTTCCAGTCACGAAGTTTCATTGCAACAAAAAAAAAACTATAAACACAAACATATCAGATTAGTGTGTAGGCCAGTGTAAGCTAATTCAATAACATGTCCCGTAAACAATTTTCTCTTAGGTGGAATAACTATTTAAGACATGTTACTGATGCCTTTGATTCCCTGAGAAGCCAGGAGGACTTAGTTGACGTCACTTTATCCTGTGAAGGGAAAAAAATTAAGGCCCACAAAATGCTACTATCCGCGTGTAGTTCTTACTTCAAAGACATATTTAAAGAAAATCCATGCCAACATCCAGTCGTAATATTTAGAAATGTTCGATATGATGATCTTTTGGCTATTATAAATTTCATGTATCACGGTGAAGTGAATATACTACAAGAACAACTTGCGTCGTTTTTAACAACTGCTGAGTTGTTAGAAGTACAAGGTTTAACTGATGGGACAGATGAAAAAAATAATGAAGGTCACAATGATTTAGATATAATAAGAAATCAGGTATCTGAGGAATCTGTCATACGTGATCCTGCACCTCACCCAAAAAAAAGAAAGCTTTCACTAAAAAAGCACATCGAGTTGGATTGCAATACTGCAGAAGTTTCTGAAATTGACATCATATCAATAAATACTGTGACTTCTGATAATAATTTCAAACTAGAATCCATTGAACATTTAGATGATGCTAACCTGACTTCTGCTGACAATAGTGTTCCCAGCACTTCTGTGGTTACATTTCCTGAGGCTATTGAAATATGTGATTCAGAGGTTTTTGAGAATTCTAACCTTCTGCATGAACTCAAACCTTCTGATGGCAATAACATAAACAACGGTTAGTTTTATCTATAAATCAATGCAATATTATTTTATTAGGCTATTCTTCAACTGTCATGTTCTTATCGAGAAACAAGTCTGCACGGCCACATTGAAATTCTATATCTTCCTCTGGACTGAAACAGTTTCTGGAAGGAGCGAGATATGAGCGCTAGTGTCTGAACTTATGGTAATATATCAGTCAGCTAGACCACCACCATGGTTTCTTCTAAATCTGTAGCACTATAAGCAAAATAATAATAATAAAGTTTTTATTCCAAACATACATACATAGCAAAGTGATACCTTTTTTCCTTTAAATATTATCAAATATGTTTTAAGTTTATAAACGAGATGTATTATTCTATTGAGATATAATTTGCATTAAGAAAAGATAATTGCGAGTTAACCATGATTCGGAAAATTTGATAGGGCACTTTAAGTATTAATTTTGCAGTCCTCATTAGTATTATTTTTTTTCAGTGAATCACAAATTGTGAAAATAAAGAACTAGTTTTTACATAATTTTTTACGTGTTTCATGATTTTTTTAAATGTGTAAGGTTAAATAATTCAAGGTTGTGAAATTGTTGAAAATTTCTGATGTCAAATCCTCTTCATCTTTGATTTCGTCGGGAGTCGGTGAAAATTTACTGTATCTGACTCCTTTTGCTCAAAATAGGCTCTAACTCCACAGTCCTAGTACTGAAGTGAGCTAAAATACAAGTAAATAAATTATTATAGTTGTTTTTATACAGCCTTACTATACAGGATACATATTATAGAAAACCCAGGCTTGGGAAAAAACTCAATGCGAAATCAAATGAATTAAATTGAAAATAAAACGAACATTGTCTGTGTAAGAAGATATTATTTATCTTTAAACTCACTTGGCCTATGGCTAGGCTCTTGAGCTATTATCTTTCTATAACACTGAATTATTTGTTGAATTTTTCTAAAATCTACTACTTCCAACATAATTAGTGTATTGGCAGACACAAAATCACTAGAGAAATTTTTCATAAAACTGTGTTAAAAAAACTAAACGATGTAATAATGATAATTTTTATTTTTTTAGACAATACACAAGATATAATAATAGACCCAGCACTAAAAGGTACGACACAAGGTAAGCATAACAAGGAGGTGTAGGTATGCAGGTGGCCAAATATTTGAGGTATCAATAAATCCAGGAGGTAGAAGGTAGAACACCTAAGGGACTACAAAATGAGACCAAAACATGTTTAGTAAATTATTAACCGTTTTGAGATATTAATTTTTGACTGAATTTTTTCTCGTCAATGTCTGCTGAAAATCATCAGCGTCTGCTGAAAATTGTATTATTAGGACAAGTGTTTACTTTTTTTTTAAACTGGCAGCATTTAGTAGGTTATTAAAGAAAATATAGGCACCATAAATTTGTAAGTATTATTGAATTCCCACTTTTGATCAAATAATGTTGTTTTTTGCAGAAAATTCCCAATATGTACTGTATTTTCTATGAAACAGCTTACTTCTTGTATTGATAAAAATATTTTTTTAGCAAGTGCTTATTTTTTTAGCACTATCCGGAAACTTATTTATTCCGTTTTTGTATAAGTAGTTATGACTTGATTTTTGTACATATACCTACTGGTACATGGTAAACAATATTTTTTTGTCTTTTTTTTTGACCCTACAAGTGAATTCTAAATTCCTTCTGAATTCTTTTTTACCTTAAGTATTTGGCCACCTGTATAACGACGCTATCAAGTTATATATTTTTATTATGTATAATTTTGGAACGATTTCAGTATTATTATTAATATATTTTTTAGTACACAGATTATTCATGTTATATCACTGCTACACACTGTTTATATACCATGTTATTTTACGCAGAGCTAAGCTTGTGTACTATTATTCTGGTCTAAATATGAAAGGGTCGTGTTTTAAATTCTGTATTTTGACAAATTTCATCAAGTTTGTGTCGTGAATGGAGAAATTTTTCCTCATTAAAATTGGAACAAGTCTTGCTCAAATATCAGGGATGAATATAATGAGAAGTCTCTAAAATGAACATAAATTTTCTTAACGAAAAATGATGCTTGTATAAAATTTTGTAATATCGATACCTTAATATGCAAATTGTGTAACTCCAAAATGGTTAGGTACTTTTCAGGGCGGGCAAAAAACCAAAAGGTGGAATTGCCAAATTTGCAGCGTTGCCAATACTAACGTGGCAGTTACCCATTTTTCTTGAGGTGGTTTTTAGGGCATTTGTAATAATGTAGGACTCACCCAATTTACCTAGCACATGTATTGGAATACAGACAACAAAATGCCATAATAAAGTTAGTCATTTTGTCAAAAAATGGAGTTACACAATTTGCATATTAAGGTATCGATATGTACCTCTTTAGTAATATGCAGATAATTTGATCTTGTGTGAATATCTGAATTTTCGCACAGAAAATTGTAACATTCATTATTATCAACATATGAATATAAAAGTATTTTCTCTCCTGATAGTAATTTATCTATTTATCCATATGAAACAGGTTGACATTAATTTGACGTCTGAAAAAACTCATTTTCTTTTTAGAATTTCATTTTAAAAGCTGTAAAAAGCAGCCAGGAACAAAAAGTAAGAAGTTGCAGTGTTAAAAATAATATAGGTATTTAATTCTACAGACTTCTTAATTTTCTATCGCTGGCAAACAGGACATTTATATGCACATGATTGATGCTTTGTTATTAAATGTGCAATTTAACTGCATTGCTAAATAAACAATTTAACTGTTATTTTTAACTCGCAGGTGCTGTTGTGTTAACATTAGATAATTATTCTTGGGATCAACATTCAGATGAAGTGAAGGCATATTCTTGTAATAAGTGCACCAAATCTTTCAAACATCCTCTCAGCTTAAAACAGCATTATAAAATTCATATCGGAGCAACGAGATGCAAGCTGTGCTCAAAAATACTAAGCAGAGTTCATGATCTTAAAATTCATCAAAGCCTTGTTCATGGAATAAATTAATATTTAGTAATAATAATAACCTTTTTGAATTGATTGGTTTCTTTAATTGTACTCCATTCATTTTACTCCTCTCTTTCTGCAAATAAAAAGGCTGAAAGTGCATTCCTAATTTACAGATGCAGATCTGGTAAAATTCCGTTGCCATGTCTGCTGGAAGGGCTTCAAGCACCCTACTTCTCTAACACTCCACAAGGATTCACATACTGGGAAAACTCAATGTCCTGTTTGCCACCGCTCTTTTTCTCGGTCTTATGACATGCGAAGTCACCTGATGAAAATACACCAAGATCAACCACCTGTAGACGTTAGGCCCAAAGTTTCAAAACCATCACTAGGAAATGATGCCTAGTACAACAATTTCAAAGTTATTTTATGAAATTAAAATTATTTATGTGATATGAAGTGCCTAACATTAAATTGGGCATTATTTTATTAATTATTTTTAATGTATATTTTTTCTGATAAATATATTTTATAAAGTTTTTGAGTCACTTGTTTGCAATTCCCTAACTACAGATCTCTAAAATTCTATCAAGGAATTTTTATATTATAAATTTATACGCATTAACCTAGTCATTACAGACATAAAAGAGGAGTTATGAAACTTTGCCTGACTGCTTTTCAAATTTTGTGTGTTTTCAGGGCAGAGTGTTGTGGGGTCCTGTACACTCTGCCTACCCTTTCGGAAAAATGATGTGATGGTTAGTTAGTTGGTTAGCTAAATACGTACTGAGCGTGCACTAAATGCTTACCTGAGTTAAAAATAAAACTCTATACTAAAGAGACCTCATTTTAGAATGTATACTTTTTCTTCGATTTTTAATAATTATCATTATCAGTGACCAAGCAGGCCTTTAGTAACTGGTTAATAGTAAGAATAACTGCTACTCGCGACACCATTTTGAGAAAAAGGCTCAAACTAAACAGCCAAAATACCAATATTTTTACCAAAGAACCTTAGAAGCTTATATACAGAATAGACTAATGATGTTATATTAAATCCATGATCCTTACTTCAATACATTGGCTTCTTTTTAATTTTACGCAGGTTTACTGGACTGGAACAAACTACTATCGGCCCAAAATGAAGTATCGACTAATTTAGTCACACTAAGTACAGCGGTAAGCCCAGTTAAAGAAATGAGAGCATTCCAATGTGACCGAAAATTGGTTACATTCAATTCTGAGAAAATTGTTAAAATATTTAGCTGCAATATTTGCAAAAAGGTATTTTCACATCCAAATTCTTTGGCTCATCACAAAAAATCCCACAATGGAGAAACACAGTGCAATATTTGTGGAAAATCATATACAAGAGAATATGATTTGAAACGACACATGAGAACTTCACATACTGTGCAAGGGGAAAATCATGTAAAATGTAAATAAAACAAGTATACCTAGTAACTGAATCTTGTATGTATTTCATTCAAATTTTCTGTCAAGTGTTGTCAAACAAACAAATATATCAACATCTTCTTGGTGTTCATGAAATGTTGAAATTTAGGTCTTCTTTTAAATGATGGTGTATTCTGTAGATATTCTTCAGGTACAATTTTATATCAAAGTCATCGGATCATATAATTTCAATAAAAATCATTTGGCTTATGTTTCTAATGTGTTTTCTTGATTTAACTTCTTGGCATTCAGATGCAGAAAACTTCTTATCGCTCATAGATGTTAAACGCTTCTTGCTCCAATGTGAATTTAACAAATGAAAATTCGTATTGACTTCTTGGCGTTCAGAGACAGAAAAATTCATCTCTCGGGGAGGTTTCACCACTTCTTGCTTTATAATAAATTCAACAAATCTAAATTTGTAATAACTTGTTGACATTCATATATAGAAAAACTTCAGCGATCACGGAAGTTGCAACATTTTCTTGCTCCATTATAAATTTAACAAATACAAATTTATAATAACTTCTTGGCGTTCAAAGACTGTGAAAATTCTGTCACTCGTGAAGATTTCACCACATTTTGCTCCATTATAAATTGGACAAATGCCAGCATGTGTTGAAATGCCATCATTTTGCAGTATGTTGAAAGTTGGGAGTTGTCAGTATAATTACATATCAGCATACGATGTCAACTGAAGGTCTTTTCCTGGATATCCATTTTACCAATATGGCTGCACTTTCTCTCCTAGGCCAACCAAGGCCTGATGAAATAGGCAATCATTATTTTAGGAAAGTACAAACATTACAAATCAAAGGTTCATAAATCTGCCTAGTTTTTCACAAGTTTAGTTAGAGAAATGACATTAAATGAATATTTAGTCTAAAAACTATTTGAAAAATTCTAAAATGAATACAATTATTTTGGTAGAGAGTAAATCTGAGACAAAATAGCCCAGATAAAATAAAAATATATGTTTTTTTTCTTTAAACAACATAAATAAAAAACAATAAAATAAATTTTACATGTGACAATATGTCAGGGTCACAAATGAGAAAAAACAAAGGAATATATTTGTAGATTGTAAACAATACAAAGATTAGAATTGACGACATTTTAAAAATAATATTTAGCGCTAAGCATAAAAATCCAGCAAATTATTTAAGAATTACTTTTACTGTCAAGCAGAAAATATATAAAGAAATATTACCAATGGTTATTGGCCGCGGCTGATATTAGCAACCCATAAGAATTCGGAATGTAAAATAAGAACTTGAGTTGTACGATTTAATGTTAGTTAAAGAAGAACTCAAAATAGCTACATAATTGGGATTATAAAAAAAGGAAGTTAAAAACCGACCATAGTGAGCTTAACTCGTCTATGAAAGGTCGCTGGGGGGAGTTGCTGGTCTCGCTCAGCGGTGGCGGTGGTGGGGAGGGTTGGCTCGGGAGTTCCTCTCCTCCGTAGCCCTTCTCAGTTCCTCCAACCGTCTCTCATGTTCCGCCATATGCTTTCGGCGTTGTTCCTCCTTTATTAATATCTGAAATTACATGCAAAACGCAATCTAGGTATAATGATAAGTTTGTCCCCCTCGTAGCATAGTGGTAGTGAAATGAGGTCGTTTGTGGAATATTTGTTTACATGTGATTTTCATATTAATACTTCATGTGTGATACCTTGGACTGGTACTGAAATGTAAGACATCATGTAATAAATTGATCAAGAATCACTGCACTTGGTGTACCGATGCAGTGCCCTATGCACCATTGGGTGCGGATAAGGGAATATACAAATATGATTGCAGTTAGAATTACAAATATAATTCATCCGTTATGTACAGATATTATAATTTTTGTAAAATATGATGTAGTGATCATAACAAAACAAAAACATTACTAAGGAATGATAAGTAAAATACTTACAGTCTCAGCATTTAATGGAAGCCAATAAATGCAAGGAGTTGCTTTTGTTTTTTTGAATAAATCATCTAAAAGCTTGGATGGTGCTTCCTCTTCTTTCTTTTTAAATTTACGAGCTGTAAAAAAGATAAAAATAACATCTAATTTTTACAAATTTACTGTTCACATTTTCAAAAAACAAAGTGAACCAAATTATTGAACACAGAGATATTATAGTAAGCAAAACCGCTATAAGCTGACTGTTTAATAAGAACAATAATATTATAAAACATATTATTTGTTAATAATGTTGAAACAGGATATATTTCAAATTCCACCTCCAGACTTTAAAGTAACGTATATTACGTTATGATCCACTTGTGGGTTAATTTACACATGGTGCCTATAGAAAATAAAATGCAATACTTACCAGGCGAAGCACTCTTACTCCTCCTCTTCCTTCTCTCACCGTCTAGGGGGTGCACTCCGCCCCTGACCGGCCTTTCGGGGCGATCTCTCGCCTCATCTCGTCCTTCTCCTTTCCCCATATCCCACTCACGCACCACAGTCCTCCTATCAAACATCTTGCCTTCATTTTCCTGCAAGATTGTAATATACTTTTAATTGATTTGCAATGAGGAGTGTTTTTGTTTTGGAATATAAAACTTTACTAGATTTTTAAAAAAGTAATTTAGAACTTTTATTGTTGATGTATGTATTTATTGGATAATTTTCATAGCGCTATTTTTACGAAAAATCATCTTAAGAGCGCTGCACATTTAAAGTGAGGCTAGATTGCAAGTCGTCCTGTTATGTTTTTTTCCCTTTTTTAGCTTGTATCGTCATGGCATAGCCAGTACTTACTGCTGGTCCAACGTAACTGGATCTGTTTTCATTCAGAAAGGGTGAAAAGACAGAGTATTGTACATTTATTTTGTTGTTTATATGTTTTGAATAAAAAAGTTTTTTTTTTGTTTAAATTTTTTTTTTGTATATGCTTTTGTGTGGTCCGCCCAAAGGCATGGAATACAGGATTGAAGGCGATCAATCCAGCGCGGAGCAAAAAAATTTCAAACTAAACTTTAGAGTCCAATAATAAGCTCAATTAATTAAATTAAAAAAATCTTTAAGTAAAAATGAAAATATTGGCTCCTTGAAGATCTGGCTTGGAGAAAGTGCTGTTTTGTATTTATCTATTAGTATTTCTAAATTCTTTCTTCTTTTTCTTCTTTCTTTTTTCTTTTTCTTTATGGTTAAATATTATTTCTTAGACTAATTTTATTTTACTTTACTTTGCACTCTAAAACAGCTATAATTTTATTTTATTATTTTTTTGTTGCACCCGATGACAAATTGTAAAAATACAGTTTATCGGGACAAGATTGATGTATTAATTTTAACTTTAAGTTTTTCAAGTTTGTAAAATTGTTTATTATAAAATAAAAAAATAATAAATAACATAAAATTTTGAAAACCATATAAAAGATTGAACATTTATCTAGTTGGTTGATGAAATAAAAATATTTAAAAAAAAAATTTTTGACTAAAAAATTGCAAGGAAAAGTGCATTTTTCGTTTTTTTCAACATTTTCAACACAAAGTTTTAGTAATTAGATATTATATTCTAATATTTTTAATTATAGTTATTTAAAGATCAATTATTGTTCTAATTGGAGGATGTGTTAGTTTTTTTTTAAGTATTTGATTTTCGTAAAATAAAGTTGTTTCAGAGTCCATTTCGAATTAAATTGTTGAAACTTAATCGCTCTTTCTTATACATATTACTTTTAAAAATGTTTTTTTTTACATTTCTATATACAACACGTATTTTTCAATTAAGTGCTTTTTTTTTCTTTCAAAAATTGCTAAAATATTATTGCAATTAATATTATAAAATCATGTATTTTCATTGAAAATCAATCATATTATACAAAGCGTATGTTTTGCGTTCTCTAAAGTTTAGTTTGAAAACTGCCTTTTTTTGCTCCGCGCTGGATGGATCACCTGAACCATTAATTTAAACTTCTAACTCTGTGCAAGTTATGTTCAAGATCTGCCTAAAAAATTTCCTAGTTTTACTAGCGGAGATCTCCAACTTGGAATGCTATAAGCAGAAAAGAAAAGAAAATATTTTTGAGTAAAAATGTTTATAGTAATCTGAACGCAATGTAGATGGATGTTTTAGCACTACATGATCATAGAATGAACAATAAAAACATGTAAAGAATGCTTAGAAAAATGTATATACACACCTTTCCAGTAACTTGAATATCTCTAGAGATTATTTCTTTGGACCATGGGTCTGAGTGGGTGGGAGGTTTTTCATCTTCACCACTTGCTAGAGCATTTCTCATATCATTTGCCGCTCCAAAGTCAACATTTAATGTTTTCGGATTAGAAATGGGCCATGTGACTCCGTGTAATGCATGTCTAGTTTCTATGGCTTCACTAAAAATAAAATACAATTCTTAGTTCAATCATGGATAAAAAACCAAATTAAATCATTGAAGTTTTGAATAAATTCAGGTTACTACTTACTCTTCATTTTGATACTGTACATAACATCTCGATTTAATTCTATCAATCCAAAACCCATTCTCAACTATTCTGCCAGTTCTTTGCAGCAAATTTTTCAACTGCGGGAGTGTAAATGGCCTTACTAAGTTTGTTATATACAGAATGCACGATGATTTATACTTGGTGGACTCGGAGGCCTTTGCTCTTTGGGTATTTCCTCGTTTACAATAGATATTTTTCTATGAGACAGGCAACCTAAAATTTCTTTTTCTTTTTTATCGGGAACACTGTACTTTCCGTTGGGTTTTCTATCATCAGTATTTTTCACTTCTAAAATAACTTCTTCGCACTCTTTGGACTTGACATCCATCAGGACATCTTCTACACTGAGAGGTTCTACGTGAGATATAAGATTCTTTAGGGAATCGGTAGAAATGCTTAGTGTCGACGATTTTGTAAACTTTAGATGACCTCGAACCCCATTTTCTCTTTCGAATGTTTGCTGTAGATACTGATTCCTGGGATATTTCTTGAGTCGGAACATTTTCTATTGTACTCTGAGAGGTAGAGATGACATTTTTGTGTGACTCGTTATCAGTACTTGAAATAGTAATAGCTTGAAGATTATCATCCAGAGTGACTGATGAAATGTCAAGCCTCCTAGACTTGTCCGTTTCTTCAGTGACCTTGATGAAACTTTCCGTAGATTCTCTTGCCACTTCAGTATCTGGTGATATAGTGTCAACTTCCATACTTTCAAGTGGTATTTTATCCGCAGCAGATACATTGTTTTCTTTATTTTCTGTTTTGTCTTCCGAGTCGGTTTTTACTTCTACATGTGGCAGTTCACAATTTTCATTAGGGATTGCACTATTCATTGTATTTGCATCTGCTAGTATGACATCAGGTACAACAGAAACTTTGTCAGGTACATCTTTCGATGTATCTTCAATTTGATCTTTTGATGTATCTTTAATTTGATTGTTTGATGCGTCTTCAATTTGAATTTTTGATGTGTCTTCAATTTGATCTTTTGACGTGTCATCAAATGCAGGTTCAACTAATATTTCCTTAACTATAGGCTTAATATTCATGATCTCTTCCTTTAAAGGTTCTGTGTTAACTGGATGCTCACTGCAGGACTTAGAGCTGGTGTCTACATTAATCAACTTATCGTCACTGTTAATTGAAGCTTCATTTGTTGGCTTTTCAACGCTTAGGATGGCTGTCTGTACTTTAATGGTGTCAGAACTTTCATGAGAAGGTGATGCTTCATTTTGGACTTCTGAAGCTGATGCAGAAGTGGGCGATTTATTTTCCGAAATTAAATCAACAGGGATGGAATTAGATTGTTTTATGACTGAGTTAATATTACTTTTTTCAGGAGCAGAATCTTTTTGCACAATTTCTTCTTCCAATACTTCAGGTTGTGCAGCAGAAACTGGATCATTTGAAGATATAATTTCTTTCTCCGCATTGTCACTAGAATAATTTCCTTCGGTGTTGGTAGACTCCCTAGTAGACCCTTTTCGAGAACGATGACGAGTCTTACGTTTTTCCTCCGAAGATTCTGACGAGAATTCGAGTTGAGATGTGCGATTCAATTTCTTTCTACCCCGAGGAGACCGATCAGGTCTTTCAGGAGTCGATGAGGGACGAGACAGGCAAATTTTCAACTTCTGTATTTCTCCCGTGTCTCCCGAGCTTTCAGAAGCTTTAACATGCCATACCTGTTCAGTGTCTTCATCGTCTGACGCTACATTGGTTGTTGCCGGTATTATTACAGGTGATATTTCTTCGGGAGTCGAAGTTTTCTACTTCTTGGGTATCTGGCACATCAGGGACAGGTTCTTTCTCAGGGGAAGAAGACGAAGACTTCTTCCTTCTTCGAGATGGTCTACCACGTTTAGGCTTTTCAACTTTAGTTTCCGGAGACTTGCCTTTATTTCTCTCACTCTTGCGCCTCATCATTTAATTTAAAATTAAATTGACCACAAATACAACGATCCAACTGCACGAAAAATGAGTTAAAACAAATATTACATAAGAGCGTATGAATATAAACTTAAGAAGTGGTAATATTAACATATAATTTCCATGTGCAACCCGAAATATATTTCCAATTATTCCTACCGCACATAAAAATACATCATTTCCACTATCCAGCGAAAAATGCATGAAAAATGGACGCCGTGCCAAAGACAATAAGAATGGCAAAGATAAATGAATGAAGCAGGGTACACAGCTGGCCGCCAGACGCCATCGCTGGCTTCCATCTCCTCTGGCCATCCCTTTCCGTCACCCCTTTACAGCTTGTACACAATTATGTACCGCCATATTATGTTGCAGGCAAATTGTATGACTTCGTATTTCACATACAGCGTCGTCCGTTTACAAAAGCTCGCTGCTATTAAATATGCCTAAGGCAAAATGTTAATTCCCTTGGCATTATATATAATTTGCCGCAACATTAATTTGATGGACAATTCAAACGCCGTTTACAAACTGCCGCGGCAAATTGAAGTATAAGTTCTATTTACCTAACCTAACCCAACCTGTTTTTATGATGGTCAATGTCGAAAATATAAAAATTGAAGCAGTTGCTAATTTGCCTTAGGCATATTTCATAACAGCGAGCGCTTGTAAACGGACGACGCCGTATGTGAAATGCGAAGTCATACAATTTTCCTGCGACACATCATATACGGGCGCCATCACGCCAAAATTGGTGGAGGGGTTATTACTGAACGGTATGGATATATATAAAATCCGACGAGTATAAATGTGATAGAAAACGGTAAGAGAGGTTTTCGCCAACGCGGGACAAGTTTGTAGCATCCCTTAAATCTACCCCCTCCATTAATAATGGCGTGGAAGCGGGCATAGGCGCCACTACACCAAAATCGGCGAAAAGCTTAATTTGTGAAAAGTACATCTGAAAAATGTCCATGCGATAGAAAAAGATATTTTCTCCATCTCTGGCCAAGTTAATAGGGGCCTATTATTATTATAGCTTCGCATTATTATTATAGTCCGCCTCGTAGCATAGTGATAAGCGCATTTGGCTACCGTGCATGAGGTCGCGGGTTCGATTCCCGTAGGGAGTCAACATGAAATATTTATTTACGTGTGATTTTCTTATGAATATTTCATGTGTGATATCTTGGACTTGTTCTGAAGCGTAAGACTAATCGTTTTACATTCATGT
Organism: Micrasema minimum; assembly: GCA_022494985.1. NCBI lineage: Eukaryota > Metazoa > Arthropoda > Insecta > Trichoptera > Brachycentridae > Micrasema > Micrasema minimum. Next base: position 12,930 of record JAGVSP010002781.1, read on the forward strand.
ATTAAAATAATCAAGATACACTGCACTTGGGTGTTCTGATGCAGTGCCCTATGCACCATTGGGTGCGGATAAGGCTAAGTAGTAGTAGTATTATTATAGTGATTCCTCCAAGGCCAGCGCCAGTTTATTGTAACTTTTTATCTATCTTCTATGGTTTTTTCTGTGGTCATAATCCCGTGTGGTTCGTATTCTATGGTTCGCGTTCGGAAATAATGTCGAACAAAAATGATTATTCATTTGTTTAGTCAATTTTTTTTTAATCCAAAATACATGCACTAAAATTTTCCTTACATAAAAATGTTCATACAACCATGCACGATTTTTTTTAAATACACACATCCAGACAATTCCCCTTGTAGCACTTCGGGAATAAATCATTAACTTAAGTTTATACTTAACTCAATTTGATAAAATAGTCATTATCTCTGCACTATGTGCATGTATACAATGACCACATTTGTGAATGTTACGAGAATGCACACGGTTTTGTAGGTGCTGCGACCGCTGTGGTAACTTTTACAATTTAATACGCAATTAACTTCACTTTTAATGATTGAAAAGTACATGTGAAAAAATACATCCACCCAATATACCATTTATAATAGAATGCGTACCCTTTCTTTGTTTCAAATAATCTCTTTCCATGTTTCCTCCCGTACCACTAAAAACTAAACTTTTAAATGTTCATCTAACCATAGCTTTAAACGTCTAATCATAACTTTATTTGACTTGTACATGGTGGGGTTTTTTTAAATTTGAGAATGCGTATACTTGTAAACTCATCCAGCGACTTGAGTGTTGCCTGAGCCGGGTCTTCTTGCATTTCGCAGATCTTGTAAAGGAGAATGTAAAATGTAGTTTGAGCTACTGGCTTAACATAATATATATGCTTTGTATTGTTCTTCATATGCGAGCGATGAGGGATCACCTTTAGTTATCCAGAAAATGAGGGTTAACAAATCCGGATATTCATTTTGAAAACATCAAAATTTCTAATGCTGGCCTCAGGAGCAGCCTTAAAAGGAGAGTTTATTTTAAATTGGGATTGGTGATACCTAAAAAAGTTTAAACATTTGATAAATCGTAAAAGGATACACTAAATTAAATTTTAAAATGCACTTCCATCTCATATCATCACATAAAAATGATTTATTTATCTTGTATTAAAAAAAGATTACATACTGAACAAGCAAATATTTTCAGTCTGACAATTCTACTAGAATTAGATGTTAACAATAAATATTTATATTATGTAATGATACTTAATCAATGGGCAGAGGAACAATTGAATTTGGTTAATAAAGCTTTTTTTCGGGACTTAGCTGAAATATGCGCTTATAGTAAAAATAATTTATTTAGCCTTATTGCAAATTAAATTAACAAAATACTTGAAAGCGGACATGTGAAAAATCACAATGATCGGCGTGTGCATGAGAAGATGTATGAATGTAGAGGAAGCGAAGGAAGTGTGTCAGGACAGAGTGGTATGGCATTCTATCCTCTCTGCCTACCCCTACAGAGAAATGGCGTGATGGTTAGTTAGTTAGTTAATTAATATATTTTACGCAATATCCATGGAACTATATTTTAAAATAAATATATCAAAATGAGAAAAGAAAACAATTCAAAATACTACAATTGTTCCCCGCCTATATCTTAATGTATGTTTTTAAATCACATCACAAAAAACATTGAAATGTATTATTCGTTTACTGATACATAACATTTTATTGTGATATTCTCATCTCAGTATTATAACACTATTGTATATATGGCCAGTTAATGTGAGAACTGACAAGCCAAACAGATCTGAGTATTGAGATATCAATGTGTCAGAAAACAGCTCTGTTGGTCTTATTGCAAAATAAATTAATAAGCCCTCACCCCCCTTAGCTGGTGAAGAGAGCCCACCCACATACAATACATATCGATACCTTAATATGCAAATTGTGAAACTCCATTTTTTGACAAAATGACTTTATGATGGCATTTTGTTGCCTGTATTCCAAATTATTACAAATGCCCTTAAAATCATCACATCAAGAAAAATGGGTAACTGCCACGTTAGTATTGGCAACGCTGCAAATTTGGCAATTCCACCATTTCGTTTTTTGCCCGCCTTGTAAAGTAACCATTTTGGAGTTACACAATTTGCATATTAAGGTGACGTTACGGGGTCTTAGCTCTCTTCACCACTACAGCAATGATATGGGCCAGATATGTTTAAAATAAAATGTCAAATAACTATGTATTATATGCTTTAGATATTTTATGTTTTTTATCTATTGACTTGAAAACTGAGGTAACACTATTATTGAAACTAGTATGTGATGATCTTTTCTTTATTTTGTTCTTTATATTTTTAAGTCTTTCATATTTTAATTATGAAAGCTTTAAGATTAAATCAACGGCCCCTACGTATACTGTCGAATCTGAAAAAAAGCGATTTTTATTTTATTGTTTATCATAACTGTCCAATTTACATAATATTTTCAGGGGGTGAAAAATTTTTTTATTACGTTTGATTAAAAAACTGCAAATTTAAGAGGATTTTTTTTTTCAACTTTTGAAACATTACGTAAATTTGACAGTTTAAAACAATAATAAGATAATCACCTTTTTTCAGATTCGACAGTATACGTAGGAACCGTCGAAATACACTTGCATTTTGTAACTACATTATTTTTTATTATCAGTTTCAGAAAATACCAAATGAGCCTTCTCAAAAATAAGAATGTTATTTAGTAATGTTATTAGGTAATAAGTATTTATTTTTTATTATCAGGGTAGAGATTAAGAAGACGCGTTGTCACGCAGCCCACTCCATTTTTTACATACAAAAGTCGTCCTCGATTTTCTCCTTGGAATTCCAGAAGCATGTTTGTATCATATTGTTTTTTATAATTTATTTCTTTTGTGCTTCCAGTCGATATCTAAAATGCGTGAAATAATCATTACTCTAGTGCTTAATTCCAGGGATAAATCTGGGGACTACAATTGTATGGAGGAGTAGCCGCGGGTCATGTGACCACGTATCCTCTTTAATGATTTGAATTTTATAAATGGCAGAAGTGTTGTAATATTTAGTTATTTGAATTACTTTACTGAGAGTTGTAAAAGTAAGCATTAATATTGATTTATCAACATAGGATTAGTTTAGTTAGCGAAACAATTAAGAACTCGTCCTGTGATTTAGCACTATGATATATATAAGACAATGTATTTTACGGTTCCTCAGGAAATAATGACTAATATCAAAGTCTCACATAATCATAAATATTTTGTGTTTCACAATTTAACCAATACCTAAGGGTAGATTTACTTAACAAGACAGGGGGTAACAAGGCGATTTCATATCATACACTTAACTTAAATATACATACATATTCAATTTATTTTCTAAAGATAAGATAAACATAATAATATTTATACTAAAAGCTGACTAAAATGGGTTAGCATGACAACAAAAAAGAACACTATGTGATTTCAGATTGTATGCAAAAACCGCTACTAAATCTATTGGAACAGAATGGATCATTTGGGTAAATATTCACTTCCGTATTTTGATGAAATTTTTACCATGCTGAACTCTTTTCGGATACGAGGGATGACAAGGTGAAAAATAATTGAAAGATCGCACCCTCAAAATATCAATGGCACAACCCAAAATATTAATTAATTTTAATCGTTCTATCCTCTCTGCCTACCCCTACGGAGAAATGGCGTGATGGTTAGTTAGTTACAAACCAAAATATCAAGAGAACAGTAGGTATAATATCACGTAGTGTGTATAATACAATATAAAATTTTAATAAACAGGAAAGTAATGAAACATTTTTCCATGAAATATAGGAAACGTGCCATCTTGTGTTTGTTATCAGCAATAGCAAAATCATCATTTTACCACTATAATTCAGGAAAAATAAGACAAAGAATGAGTTTCCTTTTTCTTTTAAGGTAGCCTAAAATGATGCCATTTAATAATAATAATAATAATAATTCTTGAGGCACTGAGGACCAAAGGAACTTAAATTTTTTTTAAAGTTGGAAGGGTTGTGGTTAAATGGCACATATGTATGTTTTTACCCAAAAAAATTAAATAAAGTAAAATCGGTGCAACTAAAAACTTTTTTTGAACCTGTGCCACTATTATTTTTCAGGTGCAAAATATTCTGTGTATCTGCATATTTATGTAAGTTTGTGGAAAAACTACGAACTTAAAATGTTTATGACTGCTTATACATATTAGTAATTATATAATATTATTTATTGCCTTTTGAAAACATCTAAGAATACTGAAAGAAAAAAATACATGCATTAGCTGATTTGGTTTGACTGGAGAAGTTTTAAATACATAATACAATAAAGATTACTTACTATAAAGATTATTTACACTTTTTTACGGCGGACATTCAATTGTTTCATTTCTAAATAATCATGAGATAATAAGGAAAGGGCAATTCCAGTCTCATATTTACATATAAGAATGGTTGAAACATTCAGTTTGATTGAGAGATGTTGTTGAAAAAATTCATAAACTTAAAATTGAACATATTATAAAGTGTAATTCTGTGTAACACAGTAAAGAAATGTCTACCAGATAAATTGATTAGAGACCACAGCACTACCGCATCAGGACAAAATCTTATGTCTTGTCATGACACGGTAGAACACATAGACATACCTAGGTTTAACTAAAAAGGCACCATGAATATGTTGCATACAATGTTCCTGCTTATTATCAGTTACAATACTCTTTCACCTGTCATGGAGATACTACTAAACAGTCTACATAAAAACATTACACACATGAATCTCTTAGGAATTAAATGGATTTCGGTGGATATAAAAGAGAAATGAATAAAACTATAAAATCTTAATGTCGTTTTACTATAAAACAAAACTCGAAATATAAACATTCACTCATTGGAGACACCTCGAAACATAAACTGACGCAGTCAACTCATGCGATAGGTACATAAAACATTAAATAAATACATTTAAAATTCCCTCCTCTCTCTCACTTAGCACATTGGGTGTACAAGTAATCACACTTTAACAAAAAATATTTGAGAATCGTTTTACACCAGTCACATCAAAGGTCGTGTAAAAATGTAATTTACATGATTTTGTTTCAAGTCTTTGGTACTAACTAAATAATGAGATATTGTGTTTGCCAGTCAATCCCAACTTTGGTCACTTTCACAATTCTTCTCCTCGTCAGACAGGGTCACCAGCTCCATGGGATCATCTAGGTGAGTGTCTATAGTGTTCATATCGCGGGTGGTTTTATTACGCAGTGCTCGCTTGGCTTGCCACAGCTCTTCGTCCGCGGGACTCCGCTCTTTTCTGAACTCATAAACCAGGGGGAAGATTCTTTCTATGGCAGTTTGGACATCATTCACACTTCGAGCTAAAACATTTAGGTATAACTTCAAATTACTTAATAATCAATCTAATAATACATTCAAAACAATTTGCAAACATGTTAAACTAAAATACAAATGTCTCAGAAATGACAACATCATATGTCTATATTTGGAAGACAGGGGACTAATGGCTGATCTGCTAATTGAGAAAAGTGTATAATACTTGCCTGTCACTGTGACACTTCCAGTTGAAAATATTTTTAATGTGGCTTTGGGATTAGTAATTTTATATGTTACTCCAGGATGTAATTCAGGTTCATAACTAAAATGAAATTATTAACATTCAATATTGGACAATCAGTATAAGTAAAAAAAAATTATACATGTAATTAATTTGTTTAAAAGTCTAAACATGATAATATACTAAAACACAATTGTTATTTTGGAATAAAAGGAGTTTATAAAAATGAACTTACTCTGCTTCTTTGTGTTTTTGTGAAAATGCAGTGATTTTAATAGCAAATGGCATTGAACAAGTCCCAAGAACATTGACAACTCTAAAATTATGAAATCTAACTCTAAAACCAAGCTTCTGCAAGCATCTTGCATAACGCCTGGCAGCAATTTTAGCTTGATCTTCACTCGTGGCCCCAGTGCATGTTATACGGCCTGAAGACCAGATTGAGGCTGTGGTATATGGTCGTCTTAACTTCATAGTGACCATTCCATTTTCCCGCCTAAATTCCACATTAATTCCAGTGAGCGCTATTTGTCTCAAGTTTAAATGGCAGCGGACGCTAAAACTACAAACGACATTATTTATCACTATATCGATTTCGGGGGCGGCTTCCGCCTCCACAGGGTCTGGGATAGTTTGGCAGACTTCTTCAGTTGCCACCTTGTGGTCACCCATTTCATGACTACTCCTATCATTTACTGGCATTTCCTGAGAACGCAGGTTGGCCAAATTTTCTATTCCATTCTCCTGAAGCAGTGTAGCCATAACACCATACTATCTGTAAGAAAAAAATCATAATGCAATATTCCCATTTTCATATTGTTGTTTGACATGTAACACAGTGTTTGATTTTTTTGTTTAAAAATTGGATTAAAATAACAAAAAATTCATTGTGAATATATGGATATGTAGAAAACTACCAATTAATTAAAAATAAAATAAATCAATGGTCCCTTTTAATTTTTTAAAATTTTAAAGTTTATCTAGACAAATTAAGTATTTCATGCATTCAACTGTCTTTATTTCTGTAGATTTGGGAGAGAAATATGTACTGCCGGGCACACATTCTGAATAAGCATTGGTAAAATATACATTTATGATGCGTATACATATACATCTAATGTCAAACTGTTTATAATTATCACAGAGATTTTAATATTTAAGTATATATAAAATATAATAAAATACTAGAGGTTTTTATGTATGTAACTGCTTCCCAAATTTTGTTCACTGATTACGGATTGGTATTAAAACCCTTCCTATAGCTGTAGAATATCTATAATATGTAATAATTGAGCTTAAAATGGCTCCGCAGGAGAAATTCTTCAAAGCGGAAGGTCAGTCTCTACAACTGTCAAAATGAAATATTTTCTTTAATAATCATTTGATGTTTCGTGCAAACGTTCCTTGTGAAATCCGAAATTGCATCGTGATCGACCGGTTGGCCACCCGGTATGGTAGAGG
>JAGVSP010002781.1:25000-54375 GCA_022494985.1 Micrasema minimum
ATTAAGCGGACTATACACTGGTGGTGCCCACAATCCAGAGGGTCCCAACGCGCATACAGTCAAATGCAGGATACCCGCGTGCACAGCGCTGGGAGGTAACCTGTGCATCTGTGTGGTCATCTGGATGACATACCACTCCCTACCAACTAACCACTACCACTACACTATCGCCACTCCCATCAATTAGTACGAAAGAAAGAGATGGAGATGAGTCTACCACCGCAAACGAAGGCCACTCAGGCGAATGAGATTAGGAGTTAACATTACTCAGTATTATAATATTATTTAATCATTTTTCCATTTTATTTTTTTTTTTCTTTCCTTTTGTCGTTTCGATAGCGTCCTGTTGTTATGCTGTGGTCTTGTCTATTTGGTCTTTTTCTCCGTTTTATCTGTGGTTTGTCTCTGCAGCTCGATTTTGCCTCGATTCCTGTCCGGGAATTCACATCGAATAATTTGTTGAATAATTTTCAAGATTTTGGATTCCGAGAGTTGATATTCGCGCACCTGCTGCATGCATTATGTTGAGAAAGTTAACGTAGTTTTTGAATTCATAAAAGATAACCCACCCCTTTATTTTATTTAAAAAAAACTAAATAATCAGGCTAACAACGTCTGCGACAGTTAAATAGCCATGGGCCGTGGAAGGTAAGGTTCCATCCGTTTACAAGTACCTATTGTATTGATTTTATGTTTGGAAAATGTGTTTTTATAATTTTGCTGCAATATAACCTAAATACAATGAATATCAGAAACTTACATTTGTTTATTCAAAAGCGCTTGTGAGCTCTTTCAGCGCAAATGAAAATTAGGCATTTAAATCATTTTAAATCCTGCGATTACTAAAACCCAATACCTACGCCATTAAAAATGCGGAGGGCGTCCGTTAGTAGTTAGAAGGCACCACTAAATAGGATCTTCGTAAAAATAATTATATCTGTAATGTCTTTGTCATGTATATAAGATTATGCATTATCCAGGATTGTGGAGTCAGTGTCAGAGTTGGGAGTAATTTTGAACCTCCTTGAGTAAAAAGGGACCGACTCATACACCTGAGTCTATCGGTATTGGACCAAGAGGTCGATGTAGGCTGTAATTTTTTTGTGACGGGGATCTCCAAAAAATGTGAGCGTCTATAGACTGGCAGATTTTAGAAGGAGCTTGACCTTGGCACAATTGCCTACGTTTGGCTGAATATCCCTTTTGAAGTTTAGTTCGTAAAACAACCACTTAGCTTCTTCTAAAATCTGGCAGTCTATACATGTATGTTCGGGATAAATATTTCGGATAGCGACAGCATAGGCTGTATTCCCCCCCCTCTACAGAACTAACCTGCCCTTGGTACTGCTGGCGGGAGGGGCTATAGTCCCTGTTGATATCAATTGCTTTCCATATTGACCTGTTCAGTGTAAGCGAGACATTTCCTATACAGCTTTGGATTTTGGAGGAGTTGTGCGTCTCGTTGACATGGAATTGATCATAATTTTCTTCTAAGGTCATTGTTCTAATGTTATCTTATACTCACTAAATAATAAAAGAATGTACATACTAAACTGTATTAGTTTTGTAAGGTATATAAAATTTGTAAATAAGATATTATTTATTAATATTCACTATGATTATGATGTTGCTTATAAAAGAAAATTACACACACTCAACTTGACCTTTTGTATTATAGAGATCGTAGTTAGAAGCAGAAGTCGACGCCGGAGTCGTGAGCGTGGTCTCGGTGGGGGGTGGTGGGTGGGGTGGCGGTGGAGGCGGAGGCGGAGGCGGTGTAGCGGAGGCGGAGGGGGGGGAGGGGGGCGCAGAAGTAATCCCGGGGCCAACCTGCGTAAGCCCAAGTGGGACCTCAGTAAGCTAGAAACATTCAAGAAGGATTTCTACGTTCCCCACCGGAATGTGATGAACAGAACTCAAAGTGAAATAGACGATTGGCGCCGAGAAAATTATATTACCCTCCAAGGTAAAGATATTCCAACCCCGGTGTTAGATTTTGATGAAGCTGGATTTCCCGATTATGTTATGGACGAAATTGAAAAGATGGGATTCAAAGCTCCTACTCCTATTCAAGCTCAAGGTTGGCCAATCGCTTTGAGCGGGAGTGACATGGTGGGTATAGCCTCCACAGGCTCCGGGAAGACTCTGTCGTACATTCTGCCTGCCATCGTTCACATCAACCACCAGCACAGGCTGCAGCGCGGAGACGGGCCCGTGGTCCTGGTGCTGGCCCCTACCCGGGAGCTGGTCGCAGCATATCCAAGAGGTGGCCGATAAGTTCGGGAACACCTCCAAGATCCGGAACACCTGCATATTCGGGGGAGCGGCCAAGGGTCCGCAGGCGCATGACCTCACTTCCGGAGTGGAGATAGTGATCGCGACTCCGGGGCGCCTGCTGGACTTCTTGGAGTGTGGCCGCACTAATTTAAAACGCTGTACTTATCTGGAAGCCGATAGAATGTTAGATATGGGGTTCGAACCGCAAATAAGGAGAATAATAGAGCAGATTCGGCCTGACAGGCAGACTCTCATGTGGTCGGCAACATGGCCTAAGGAAGTTATGAATCTAGCGGGTGAATTTCTGAAGGATTATCAGCAAATCAATGTTGGTTCTTTGCAATTAGCGGCCAATCATAATATTCTACAAATAATTGATGTCTGCATGGAGTACGAAAAAGAAACCAAATTAAGTACCCTTCTGAAAGAAATTATGGCAGAAAAAGAAAACAAAACTATAATTTTTATTGAAACAAAGAAACGCGTTGATGACATTACTAGGAAGATGAAGCGAGATGGGTGAGTAATGAATAATTTGTATACCTAATTATTTATGTATATATTTTTAAATCCTTATTTATGCGGCGATACCATTAAATACAAAAGACATAATTTAAAAAAAAGAAAATAATGTGGATTAGAAAGATGGTTAAAATATTTGTTTTTTAAAATAGTATTTTTATAGTAGTTCAGTCTTAATTTCTTACATAATAATAATATATCTGTTTTTTAGGTTTATTTATTTATTTATTTACAAACGTATAACAATGTTGTACAATTTAGAGCTTCTTAAGTATCTAGATACATAGGCATATAACATAATAAATATCGTATATTAACTGAATACTGGTGCAGTGGTATATTAAAAATATTCACTTGATTTTTTATATTCTTTTAGGTGGCCTGCTGTTTGTATTCATGGAAACAAAAACACAAAATGAAAGAGATTGGGTACTGCAAGGTATGATCTTGGTTCTTCTATGTTATAGAATAGCATGGCATGTACATTTGTTGTTGTTTTCTTCATAACATCACAAATATTATAACATTTGAAACATGAATATTTACTAGATAATTATTTTTAGATTTCCGAAGTGGAAAAGCTCCGATACTGGTAGCAACAGATGTTGCAGCTCGGGGCTTGGGTGAGTTTTTTTTATTTTTTAAATTAATATATTTTGTGATTCAGTTAAATTCTGCATTATCATTGTGTTGTTACCTTATTTTTTAAACACATTTTTTGTTGTTTTAAAAAAATATATATTATGCAGATACCTACAAAATTTTTACTTTATTTTGATATTACAATTTAATCAAGAACAATTCAAATTTCTTAAAATGATGTAGATAGTAGTTTTTATTTTGAGATATTTTGTATGAGAATGGAAGAAAAACATATTTAAGAACAGCAACTAATATGAAAAATGTTAAAGATATATTCCTGGGGCACCACACGATGAACTCACAGTATGGTGATTTCTTTTGCAGAGGCACAAGCACATTGTTAGGATTGTGCCTCTCAGAATTGGAGAAGTCCGGTGCTTGCGGGCGACCAGCATTGGCCAGTGCTAGTGTGAGCGTGACCAACGTAGGTGCGTTGGTCGCATCCCCTTGTACTGTCAGTGCGGTCCGCCCTGCACGCTCCACACTATGTCTTGTTGCCACAGTAAGACCTCACTTATATTCACATGGGATAAGTACTTTTCATTCATGTTTGCCCTCGAGGTCCTCTCACTGCGCTACATGACCTGCCTCTGTCTCTGCCTCCTGTGAATGTGTAAACTTTATTTAGGGTATGTTTACTACTATGTGCCTACTTGTATATTATCGCAGTATGGATCCTCTAATCAATATGGTGGTTGATAATCCTGGAATCAGTTTATTCTGTTGTGTTATACCATTTCTTTTAATTATGCAGTACTATTTTTTCTTTCAGTAGAAAGTTTATAAATTGTACTTAATTCTGTACCTGAGAAACATTACATAATATTTCACTGTACTTATAACTTACAGTGTATTTTGCATCTTCATTTTTTCAACACTAATCATAAGAAATAGACTTAGATTTGTTGTGTATCTCAGGTAAGGAATTCACATAAGTAAAATCAATATTATGAATTTAAAAAAAACAGGCATTTTTAGCTCTCCATCCTTCATTTTCAATTATTCAATTGAAGTTTATAAATACAAAATACCTATAGCAAATTTAAAAGAAAATGTTTTGGCAGATTTTAATATTGTTTTAATATTAATAATTATAAAAATTAATTTCTATTTCTATTATGTGTATTTGTGTGATGAATTTGAGATGCATAAAATGATATTGTGTAGTTGTGTTATCTGACGTACATGTACCTTTGGTCCTGAAGGGGCTTAGGTAATACTTCATTTTTGTGTATATTCTCCATAGAGAATAAATATGCTCTAATTTTGGTGGCTCATGAGTGTTTGCTATCCATGTTTCTAATATCACTGTACTAGGCATGGGCTTCCTAGCTCCGGTAAAATATTGTAGATGAAATATATTCTTTCAATAATTTATATTAATAATCACAATTCGTCATCTTGTATTGTATACACTTCAGTTAGGTTCCTATGTTAATAAATAAAATTAATACACCAATTAATTATTCAAAAGCCTATTAAATGGTGTAAAATCCTGGACTTTTTTCTCAATTATTTATCATAACTGAATAATATTTTACCAAATTATTTATAAACCTTTTGTACAATTATTAGGGTGCAAATTTATTAATTAAATTTATTTAGTTCATTAACTTTACACTCATTTTATCTTTTATAAAGAATGGCACATTTAAATATAACTTTTTTTCTGAATTACCTACAGCAATACCATTAAAGCTAGCAATGTAATAAAAAGCCTAAAAATATGACATTAAGTTAGCTCGTTACTGTTCTTGCCATATTAACTGATAAATCTGTTAACTAGATAATAATGGGTACAAGTTAATATTTATCTTAAAAAAGAAACATTGTAGCCGACACTGAAATCAACAAAAGAAGATAGTAAAAAAATAATCTCATACATGTTTTATAATTTGGCCCCCTTTTGCAGCCCTTAAGGTGTTCCGAGTATTAAGCCATCTGTATTATGCACCTGTATCATTTTGATTTTATAACTCTGCAACAGAAAAGAACATTTTCCTATCGGAATAATGTTTCAAATAAATATGTGCATTTCCTGACATATTGCACACATTTCCCGCATAAAAGTAATATCATTTATTCAAATGCAAAAAAAAATAATTTACACATTATGTCGCTTTGGGTTATAATACCCAAATATTGTCTGGTGTAAATGGTTGAGGGTACTTCGAATATAATTTCAATATACATAATATTTTTACACTTAATTTTTATAAAGTGTGGCCGTATATGTAGATATTTAACATAAAAAACACTCATCATGAATTTTTGCCGTTTTTACTAAATATAACCTAAAATTACAATAGTTAAGTATTCAAACAAAATTTGACTGAAAAGCGTTGCTCAATAAGTTGATTTCATATTATTATATTCATTGTTTGCTCGTTAAAATATTTATACTGTAACATTATAAGTTTTGAAAAGCGCTATTCCAATGCTGATTTACTACAAGTGACATAACTATAACTAAAAAGATATAAATAAATACAGGATTGTAACTAATACTGCATTTTAATGTTTTTATATTGATCCGCACACAATATTGAATCTAAAATAACTAAATAAATAAATATATTTCTCAAGATATACTGCAATTGCAGTGCCCTATGCACCGTTAGGTGCGGATAAGGGAAAGTAGTAGTAGTAGTAGATAAATATACAAAACTGAAGTGAACTATAGTTCGTGCACTTAGACTACAATTTCATATTTTATGTATCACTTATTGCCTTAAGGGATGATAATTTATGATAATTTCTGATAAAAGTGTTGTTATATCATAAAAATAATTAATCATATTGGTAGGAAATAGTATTGTATGGTTTTGTCTCTTGTAGTGAATATGGAAACAATATAACTGTAAAATAATATGAAGTTTTGTTTATTTCAGATGTGGATGATGTGAAGTTTGTGATAAACTTTGATTATCCCAGTAACTCGGAGGATTATGTTCATCGTATTGGACGAACCGGACGACGAGACAAAACTGGTACAGCCTACACATTCTTCACTCCGGCTAATGGAGCCAAGGCATCAGATTTAGTGGCAGTACTTAAAGAAGCAAAACAAGTTGTCAACCCTAAATTACAAGATTTGGCGGAAAGAGGAGGGGGGGGAGGTGGTCGAAGTAAGCTTTTCTCATCACTGATGTCATTTTTATCTGTTACAAAATGCAATATTAGGATCTTGAAGTATCCGGACCCACAAAGTTATATACGAGTATTTAAAATCGTAAAGAATATTTTTAAAGTACCATCTGTGGCTTGTGCTTGAAAATAGGATTCATGTCAATTAATGCCGTTCTTCGTTCTTGTGGTATCTCAGGAATAGTGGGACTTGCATCAACAGATTCCATGTGCTATTCGACATGAGCATGACTATTATTATTATAGAACCTTGTTCTCTGTAGAAAAATGTTTAGGAAAATAAAAAAATAAAATCTCCTGAATCTGTTTATGTATAAATTAAACACTATTTTTGTTGTAAGCCTTGTGATATAATGTACGAGTTTAATCTGATGTAAAATTATTTTTCAGATAGAGGAAGGGGTGGCCGGCACAGAAGAGGGGGGCGAGATCGTGATCGAGACAGATCACGGTCTCGCAGCAGGCGTCGGTCACCACTACGCCGTCGCTCTCGTTCTCCACGGCGCTCTCGTTCTCCCCGGCGCTCACGCTCCCCGCGCCGCTCTCGCTCCCCGCGCCGCTCCCGCTCTCCGCGCCGCTCCCGAACTCCGCGCCGCTCGCGCTCTCCTCGACACTCCCGCTCTCCGCGCCGCTCCCGCTCTCCACGCCGCCGCCGCCGCTCCACACATTCATCCCGCAGTTCTACTAGCAGATCGCGTTTCCCGAGATAAAACAGGCAAGTCAGAAGCCGTTCCCACCAGCCAACAGAGTGGAGCGCTGCTCCCCACTCCGGGTGGCCCGCAGCCTGGCGCCCCTCCGCCAGGCGCTCTCCTGCAGGGGGGTCTCCCGCTGCCAGGGGGCCCTTCGCAGACCGGGTGCGCCTCGCAGCCCGGAGGCCTCTTGCAGCCTGGAGGCCCCTCGCAGCCTGGAGGCCCCTCGCAGCCTAGGAGCCTCTTGCAGCCTTTACTTCTCCAGCAGCCACTACAGGTTGGCGGGTGCCCACAGCAGCCCGGGGGACCTTCTCTCCTTCAGCCTCCACCCCCTAGCCCGCATGTTTTCCCTAGCCACTCTGCACCCTTCATTCCCGAAGTACGCCCTCCTTTGTTAGAGCATTCTATTCTAAATAATCGTTCCAGAAATGGTGCACACTCTGATGAACCAACGAGTCAGCAATTTTCTAAACCTCGGAATAGTCAGTATCCCAAGTCTTTACTTGATATGCATATTCCCAAGCCAATGTTAGGCGTTAAAGATTTTTCTCCAGGTGATCGTCCTATTCATCAACCTGACAGATATCCACCACCCACCGAACCAAATTTAAGACATTCTAAGCAATCTAATGAAGCTTTTCCTGATAGACATTCTTTAAATTCCCAATATCGAAAACCTCTTTTGGAACCTGAATATGCAGGCCCTATACTAAACGGCAACAATTTCCCATCAATCCCACCGATGGCAGAAGTGCACTTTCCGATGCTTAATGTTCCCCCACCACCTGTAAATGGAAGCATTCCTCAGCAGCACATGTTCCCCCCCCATCCACCCGCTGGCGAGCGGCGCGTACTTCCCTCCCCCGCAGCCCCCGGGCGCAGCTCCCTACCCCGTGTTCCCCGGGCAGCTGCATGGCGGGGCCGCGCCCCGTGGACTGGGCCGCGCCCCCGCCACCACCCCCCGCCCCCCGAGGGCCCCCCTCCACCGCCCCCTCCGCAGAACTACCGCCGCGCACGCCGCTAGAAGAACCAAGCGGAGGTTTGTTAAGCTGTCTCTCCTGTTCCTGTTGCCGCACTACACTCACTGTACTATGTTGGATAACATTCCAGGAGCATGTATTATATCGTACTTAGGGACAGTTTAGTTAATCCTGGTATGCTTTATTTTATTGTTCCAGGTAATGGATACGTTGTGGGAAACTCATATTGGAGCTCGAGGAGATAAACCGAAATATGGGAAAAGTCTTTAGCTACTACATAATATTCTTAAGTAATAGTGACCGATTGTAATTATTATTTGCAAGGACGATATTAAACTATCTTCAATATACATTAATAAAATCTTTTCTTATTTAATTTCGTATTTTTATTAATGATTTCTGAATTATGTATGAAAATTTGTTTTAGAAAAAAAAAGGATTTGCAAGTAGACACAATATTCGAGGTTCCATTAACTTTCTATCTTTCTCTCATAACTTGGACGAGCTGTTATGTGTACTTGATTAAATGTATATTTGATATTCCCGTATTTTCTCCAAAAATAAGCAATTAATAATAATTTATAAAGGTAATCTTTTTATGAAAATATTTATCACATTTATATAATGAACGTCTGAAAACAGTATTCATTTTTATATAGGTAAAAAAGAATTGTCAATATTTTTTAACTTTTTTAATTTGATCGTACCGATATGCCCCTGGTGCATATTTGTAAAAGTATATTGCTCTAGTACCATAAACATTATTCTAGTGAAGAAATTGGGTAATTAGACAAATGGATGCGCTGACTTCATCTTGACCCTTTTATCTTGCAGTAGTGGCAGATATTATATAGATATTATTTAGTAGATATTAACGAAGTTTTATTATTTTTTCAAAAATGATAATTCAGTAAATGTTGATTAAAGTAATTTAGAGTTATGAAGAAATAATATAATAGATCATCAACGTACTACAAGCAGAAGCTCTTAACCTTTTTAAATCTGTTATACTAACTCGAGAGCTAGCATAGTAATAACATTGGAAATCAATTTGTGACCAATGTGTTAGAGCACAGATTTTTCAGGAAAGGATAATGTCTGTCATTGCATGCCATGAAAAAAGAAAAACTCAAGTATGTATTTAGGCGAACCATAGTTTAGCTACTTGTGAAATGTTTTATTTAGACTTACTAAACTAAGATCATAGATTTCACATGTGGTCAACCTATAGTCTTTGCTTTCAAACACTACAGGACTTCCTTTGACTGCAACTACGATGACAGCGCTACTTCATATCATTCTCACTAGTTAGTATTTATTATTTTAGTGTCGTGTATTGTGTTTTTGGCAAAATCATCAGAGTTTTGATTGAATGCCTTAAAATAAAGCTCTTCAAACATAATGCTGTAACTAACTTTGCCAGTTTTGGCATAAATCTCTTTCTATCGCACGGATGCTATTTTTTTATGTACTTTTCAGAAATTTACCCCCTCTACCGAGTTTGCATGAAAGTTGATTGCAAGCTTTATAGGGACCCATAATAGCATTTTTAGCAAGGAGGTTCAATAATAATAATATGGAGATATACAGGTGTAACTGGAGGGGTGGACCATCGCAAGGCAATGGGAGGACCTTAATGCCTATCGATTTAACCCCCATTTAAATAAAAAAAACTAATTTCAGACTAGATGTCGTAAGTGTAGTAGCCAAACTCTTAAGAGCTGTATTGTATTTTTTTCTACAAGTAGCTCAGTTCAATAGAAGGCCTTTTGTCTTACAATACCGTTTAGAGTCGTTATTTGATTGAATTTGAAATAAAAAATAATCTTCTCCAAAAAATATGCAAACTTCATTTTTCAACTAACTTAAGCTTCCAAAAAATATTTGCTTCATTATTTTCTACAACTTACCTTGAAAACTACTCCCATTTATGGAGAATTGACCCTACAAATTTCATTTGGCTAGCGCCAGCGCATCATGGCAAAGAAGACTGATATCGGGTGGGTAGATTTGGTAAAATTTTAGTATCGTCCACTTTTTAAAATATTCAATAATATAATTATATTATTTAAACATACTTATAATAACAACAATATAATATTAGCTTTACTGGGCTTGGCCGGAGGTAGGTTTCCTGGAAAAGTTCTTCCAATAAATAGCCCATTGACTAACTAACCATCATGCCGTTTCTCCGAAAGGGTGTGCAGAGAGGATAGAACGCCACACCACTGTCCTGGCACACATCCCTTGCTTCCTCCACATTCTCATGGTATTTTGAGTAATTAAGTCGCAATATTGTGTACACTTTAGTTTCTACACTCGTAACAAAATGCCTTGCAAAAGTAACCAGTTTGGCCTAAATTCTAAATCGTTCGGGGAATGTTTTCCCCGAAATATTGTCTTACACTTTGTAGGAACTTTGTTTCAGTTTTGTGACTTTGCAGTTAAGTCGCAGTAGTTGTAGATATTTTACTAGGTACTCAAACTAACACAATTTTGCTGTGTGTGCACATTGTGTCAGGCCACCATACGGATAGTAAAAGTTACCAAAGTATTCGCAACACGTATAAAACAGTGTGAACTGTCGTAACATTTACCAACGTAGTCATTTTCTTTAGGGCAACGTGCACAAAGCTACTTGATATCTAATAACTTTACACTTTTAATGCATCAAAATTTGTAACTTTTGAATATTCCGTTAAACGCTTCCATTAGTTAAATTGAAAGGAGAAATATTTTATAATTTTGCTATCGTCAAAATACACTATTACCACACACATACTCATTTTTTATCAAATTGAGTTATTCAAACACCTACAGGGCGTCACAGCAAAACATGGCCGCCATATGAGGCCATACTATGATGATGGGCCAAATGTAGATAGGTGTTGGTTATGCATAATGGACTACAGGACAATTTTTTTATGATGGTTTTTGAACATTTTTTTTTTTCGATTTTTGCCATGTCCGTAATTAATTTTTAAAATGTCGCAACCGCGATTTCCGGCTAAAACTGGTTATTTTATGGTAGGATGCGTCTGTTAATATTTTAAGCAGGTTTTGATGTAAGCAGCTACTAAAATAGGAAAAAGTACATAGCCACTCCTCTGGTTTTACGCATCAACTATAATATATTCAGTACGACCCTTTTTGTGCGCTTAGGAGACGGGTACTTTTAAAGCATCCGTTTGCGATCAATCCGTTTTTATAAGCTTTGTTTTAAACATTTTTTATACAAGAAATCTTGAATATGATTTTTTTTATTTTTCACAAAAAATCTAATATTAATTACTATTCACAAAAAAAAATACTGAATTAAATATATTGTACACTTTCCTATTTCTGGTATATTTAATAATACACTATTATTGTGTTTCTTATTACCTACCATTTACCAGGATTATTTGTTTTCAAACGTATTACACTGAGATTGAGAATTCTATGCGATGGAAGGCCAATCAATGTTGGGCCATGTTAATGTCGGGTCTTGTGGCTGAACACAACCCAACCGCTTTATTTTGTGTATTGTCTACGGTTCTTTGTCTGTGTACATTAATTTGTCTATGTGAGTCTATCTTTGCGACTTGTTTGCGACGATTCTATTGTTATTTCACGTCAATTTTTTGTCAGACATTTAGATTTTAGAATTTGTAGGATTCAATTTTAATGTTTTCATCTAAGTGTGGGGTATTTTGGTTCGGTTGATGTCGACAGTTTTCATAGATGATTGTTCTTGTTCTTGGAATTAAACGGTTTTGTGAATATTTCATGGATACGTACTAATCAAATGACCTATTGACTGTCAAATTATGTTGAATATATATGTCATTTTAAACTAATTTCCTCTTATACAAACATGATGGCTAATTCTTCGCAGACTCTGATTCGCGAAGAAATACCTAGTTCTGCAGTTGCTACTGTTTCTAACGAAGAGTCACAGGTAAAAACATTGTAAATTTTTTACAATTAACCTAATACACATTTTATCTAAGAATACGTACTTCTTTACGGTTTGTCTCGTGTTTGGTTTATTTCCCCCCTCCCTCCATCCTACACCCAATCCAAGATAAAATTATATCTATGTCGTACATTCTGACGTGGTAGTTATGATTAGTATGTGATAACACCTTGTTTCTGTTTTGTTATTCTAAAAAATGATTTATTGTACATTTAATTACTGTAAATCACTCGCACGCTCGATAGGGGGGGCAAATGTTATCAAAATTGAACACCCTGTTGGGGGAGATGAGGCCCGGAATTGGGGACCTCCATATTTAAACAACAGTACAGAGACCTGTTACTTTGCGTCATTAAATAGGAATAAAAAAAGTATCTGTGTTGATATAACATCTTCGAAAGGTAAGAATAAATAATGAGATGTAATAAATAAAGCATTACCAGCTACAGAAGGTGGTGGAATAATCTTTAATGATAATTATAGGATAAAATGGAAAAAGTATTTTTGCAAAAAATACCTCCGAGGTGCTAGAATATGACAGATAAAAAAAATAGAACACTTGGAATAATTTATTAGAGTTAATTCTTGTTGGTAAAATACTAAAGTGAGAAATCCTTTAGGTACGATGTCATAGCTGCTGGGTATGGTGGTCTTCTCAGTATATCATGGGAGTGAAGGTGGCCACCCCGCCGCCCAGGGTGGGAGTTCCTATGACATGACACCTGGCTCCACAGACTGGGCCTGTGCGCCTACGGGGCTCCATCATGGCTGCTCTCCTCCTCCGACAAGAAAGACTGGCGAGGGGGACAGGATGATCGACTGTACACTTCTCGCTACGCAAGTGGCTAGCCTAATCAACCTAGGATCTAACTACCTGAACTCTGGTCGTGTAGCTGTTAGGCGAGGGACCGCTCACGAAAGTATCGTTCCTTATCAGGCTTTCACTACGAAGAATGGCCATTTGATTATTGGTACCGGCTCCAATAAACAATTTCAGGCTCTGTGTGAAGTCCTAAATATTCAACATATTTCTGTTGATGAAAAATATTCTACTCACGCCGGAAGAGTGGAGAATAGAAAATCTTTAATACGTATCTTAGAAAAAATTTTCATTACAAAAGATACAAAAGACTGGTTAGAGATATTAGACAAATCTCCTTTTCCATTTGGACCAGTTAACACAATGGATGAAGTGTTTTCAGATCCACAAGTAAAACATCTTCAGTTAGTGGAAGAGTTGGATCATCCTGCTGTTGGTAAAATAAAGATGGTTGGACCACCTGTGAAGTTTAGTAATGGGGGTAATTATATCAGATCACGTCCACCCTTACTTGGTGAACACACCACACAAATATTATCTCAATTTTTAGGATATAAGGATGAAGAAATTTCTTCTTTGAAATCAGATGGTGTCATTGTTTGAAATTTGTGTCATAAATAAATTATATTGAGTATAAAAAATATGCAATGTAAAAACCAGAAATCTATACTATAATTTTAGTATGTATGATCAAGTTACTAGAAAATTGATGAAAATATGTTTAAAAGAGGTTTAAAATACTGCCTGAA
This sequence comes from Micrasema minimum, assembly GCA_022494985.1. Taxonomy (NCBI): domain Eukaryota; kingdom Metazoa; phylum Arthropoda; class Insecta; order Trichoptera; family Brachycentridae; genus Micrasema; species Micrasema minimum. Next base: position 38,785 of record JAGVSP010002781.1, read on the forward strand.
AATTATGCCTAATGGAATATTGTATAGCAAAAATGAATATTAAGTGTTTTTAAAGAATTTGTAATTAAATTATTTAGGTATTTTGCAATGGTAATTTTTGTTTTTATACAAGGTTTAATGTAATTTTACTTAGTGCTTCAAGTTTTTCAGTTATGTTATAACTTCGTTTAAAATTAATTTTGTATGCTATTAAAATTTTTCAAAATAATTTTTGGTTTTTTTTAAAATTTATATCCTTAACTAATGCCATTTTGGGTACCTATATTCTTCATCATCATCATGTCATGTTTGCTCCCTATGTGGATTCCACAAACTGCCTCCAAGCCAAGCGTTCCCGTGCATTCTACCAGGTCAGGTCCACGTCCTGTAGTTCTAACCTATATTACAATCCATTAATACTTTTATTACCCTTTCCCACACAAAAAGTCATATGAGTATAAGCAGTGAAGCAATGTCAGTTTAAGTTTGATACTGATACTGTGGAAGTTGGCCAAATCTGCGGGATGCTTGTAAAAGAACAAAAAATTTTTTTTTTCAAGCTCAGATTTTTAAAGTCATATTTACATTCGACTTCAAATATGATATAGATTCACCAGTTTTCGGGTTGTACTACGAGTTTTGTTACTCTATGTATTGATGGTATCATGTAAATGAATATCATACTCCAAGTTTTTGATAAATTTTATTTTATTTGAGAAAAAAGCGGCCTGTGTGTACATAAATGTTATCACACATAAGGCCACTAAGAGTTTTCTTTCGATGAGAAATATAAAATGTCAATTTTAGGTACAAATTTTCTGCTTCATGGTGTAGTGCCATATTCACTATTATATAATGCGGATAAGATTAAGAATGGAATCCTGATTAAAAAGTTCCTATATTTAAGTTAAGTGGGATCAAGAAAGTTAGCTGAATCAAGCTTTATTAAATAAAGTCAAAATAATCCTGAAGTGAGCAATCTGTGTTATGAACACATTCTTTAAAAAAAATATCCTCCTCTCCACATATAATGTTAATAGATAGCCATCAGCCATCACATCTTAAATGTACAAGTTAATAAAATTTACGAACTTCATAGGCACCTGAAGAAATAAAATGTGATTATAATGTATTTCATCAATTAATGTTAAAAATTTAAACAATCACACTAATAAGCTTATTTTATTTTTATTTATAAACAATAAACATTTGGGTTCTTATGATATACTCAAATATTTCAATTTTGGGGCTGCTTTCAAATAGTCAGAAATTACTGTGCCAGAAAGCAGGAAACAAGTTGTGCTAGAGTGGGATTCGTACCTAGAGATTCCGATCCGGATCCCCCGACCCTACTATTAGACCACAACCAGGTTAAAAAATAATTATTATGTATCTTGTATGTAAGATGAAATGTTGACATAAATAAATACAGAAAAATCTCTAAGCTAAAGTAGGTCAATAATTATTATCATAAAGATAGAACTTGGTTATGATTAAACTTCATAATATGGTTTATGTAATTATTTATTTACTCAATAACGGGCTAGTTTTATTATGAAGAAATAACTTTTTATCACAGTCGTGCTTACATTCCAACCAATACATATATTTTTATTAATACTGTTTTCATAATATGATAACATATGTCTAGAATGCCATATAAAGTCATTTGGCGTATTTGACCCGGTCATATTTGCTGATTTGTAAAAAACAACTATACCCATCATAATGTGTATATAAAATAGTTAAGAGCCGTTCTGAGATATCGTACATCCCACATCTGCCAACATCCCTTAAAGTAAGAAATTTAACTAAAAATACATTGTACTTTTATCACTACTACAGCTATTTATCCACATTTTGTATATTCAGTTTGTGTTCGCCGTGGGTCATGTTTCACATACTTATTTTCCCCATGACGTTTATAACATTTATGAAATAATTTATTTTATTTCAGGGTGTTCAACCCCCTCCTGTGGCGATTTTGAAGCTCCGTAGACCTCGGACTGAAAAAAAAGTAGAATGGACCAACGACACTGTTGATAATGAGAATATGAACAAAAAAAAGAGTAAATGTAAGCCCTCCCTCAATCACAAACATACTTTTTTAATAACCCCATATCACTAGGGACACTTTAAAATACATTTATTATTTCATTATACCATATCCGCTCCCTATGTGGAGCATATGGAATCCACAAACTGCCTCCAGGCCAAGCGATCGGCCGCCAGCTCCCGCGCATCCTCCCAAGTCAAGTCCTCGTCCCGCAGCTCTGACGCAAACTGCCGACGAATTGTCAACAGTGGACGACCGGGACGCCGAGAACCTGATGCCTTGTAAAATAGGCAAGCATGGTTAAGGCTCTCGGGAGGCATACGTAGTATATGGCCTAGCCAGCCGAAACGCCTTCGCCGGATGACAGTAAAATACCAAGGGTTGCTGTGTCCGTTGCCTCACCTCTGTGTTTCTTACAAAGTTAAACCACCCGCACCTAAAATTCTTCTAAGACACCTATTCTCAAAAACTTAGTATTCTGCTGTCTTGGGCCCTAGTTAGGTGCCACGATTCGCAGCCATAGAGAAGAACAGGTGTGATGCAGGAGTTATAAAGGCGACATTTTGTTTTAACCGAGTAAATATCCGATCTCCAGACAGCTTTCATACTGTTGAATGCGGCGCCCGCTACTCCAAGCCGCACTCCCCAGTTCTTTCTGAACTCTGCCGTTTTCTGTCATGTACGCTCCCAAGTATTTGAAGCTCTCGACCCTTTCGATGACTTGTCCCGACAAAGCCAGGGGGATCTGGGCATCTTGACACGAGCTGTGTTACACATGACATGGGTTTTACCAATGTTGATTTTTAAACCCATGCACGTGGAGTGCCAATTAAGCCTATCAACAATAATTTGAAGGCCCCCGACTGATTCGTCAATAAGGACGGCGTCATCAGCGTACTCCAGGTCGCAGAGCTTTGGGAGGGGGAGATGGATATTCCTCGGTCTGGCGGACATCCTCAGGATAAAATCCATGAGGATTATAAACAGAAATGGGGCAAGGACGCAACCCTGTCGCACTATGGTGGTGACCTCAAACCAATCTGAGACAACATCGTCAATTCTCAAAATTACATAATATAGACATAATACTAATAAGTGAAATTAATGATATGATCTAAAATAAATATTTTAAATATATTTGAGTAATATATCTGAAATTTACAAAAAAGGTTTTTTTAAGTACTCCTTTAAATTCAAAAACTTTATAAATTAATATAATTTTTTACTGTAATGTATTTTAATTTAAAACATAATTTACAGGTTGTTGCATATATGAAAAGAAAAAGGAGATTGGGGATTCGGATTCAGATGACTCGGCCGATGAGTGTGACAACTGTTCGGGGCACGTTGGAAGGAAAAAGCATCACCCAGCGCCTGCGTCCAGTAATGTTAATCCTACGCCACAAAATATATCATAATTTACTTATTTTCCTCCTTATTAGATGTTTATTGTTAAATAATATTTCATAAGTCATTTCAGTAAAAGTTAATTTGTGAAAATAATTATTGATTTATTACTGTTAAAAAAATTGTGTATTTGAAGAAAAAACAAACTCAGAAGCAAGTATACTTTTATGACCCCTGAATCAGGCGAGGCTCTTTCATGGTAAGATATCTTATCTGTGATATTTGGACATTTGTAACATGATGTACTTTTAAAATTCACAGAAATCAGCAAGTATATCCAAGTATCTAATCCAATGTCATACTACTAAGTGTACTTTGCAATCGTAGTAAAATAGCATTATGTAATATAAAAAAAAAAAAATTGTTTTATACTATATTGTTACTATTTTTACTGACGTGAAGTTTAAATCAATTATCTTTTTGTCGTTTTTAGCTAAGAATTATTGGGAATATTACAATTTACCGTTGTGTATAAAAGTTTAATGTTAATTGTTGTTTGTATAGACATAGAATAAGGATCGGCAACTATGTACCCTGAGGCATTTTTAAGTTCCTACGAAGCAATTTCGAATTCGAAAATGTTTTTTACAGTTTGAAGACCAAATACAGTTATAGTGTAACATATGTTTAGAGAGTTATGATGGTGGTTCCACAACCTAAAATGAATAACTAAGCCATTCAAGGAGCCCACATTAGGAACATAGGTTTGCCGTACCCCTGGTGTAGATTATTCCTGTGTACTGTAAATTCTTTCAAAATTCTAATATGCATTATTACAGATGTTTTAGAGTCAGTAATGTTTGCCATAACTACATTTTTATTCCTATTCGTACATAATAGTCTTACAAAATGTCTGTAATATTGACAATCTTAATTTTATCATATAACCGACATTCATTTGGATGTGTTTTTTTTTATTATTTTGTACTTATTTTAAGAATGACTGTAAGAAGGCTGTTGAAAAACTGAATTTATATCGGTATGGTAAGAGGATTAAAGAAAGTTACTGCGATAATTTGGTTCAATTATTATTATGACTCATGAACTGACATGGCAATATTATCTTTTTATTCAGAAATTACTGTAATTATACATTTTTTACTTATCCCTTTCTACAGAAAATGCTGCTTCTAATAGTTTCAGAGAATACTATACGCACAATTTAATTGCCATTCTGTGCTATCCTGTATCACATACGCACTTGAAAAAAAAAATACCAACCCAAAATCTTCAAACTAAGTGGGATACGCTCGTGTCTAATTACTTTTAATTAAAGGTCTTCACAAGTAGTTCTTTAAGAGAAGCCAAAGTGTGCGATCAAGTCTGATATTTCTTGGAAAAAAAACCTGAAGGTAGGTTGGTTAAAACCATATTCCTGTCTAGAACTTCTTTGTCTCTGTTGAGATATCAATAATAGTAATAAATCATTTTCATAATAATTGGGTTCTTTCCGATTTTTTTATTTTGAAAAAATGATTGAAAAATTACAATATCAAGGGAATTTTTTTTTAATTTTTATGTCATGAATTTTTTAGCGCTTTTTCAAATCACTCGCAAAATCCTCCATTTAGCGCATGCGGTGTGACGTCACAGCAATATAGGCGCTCACTACGGAATGAATTTCACGCCTTCCACAGTAGATGGGTATGACGTCATTAGCCAATAACGGGCGTTAAAAGTCACTCGTAATTTCGTGTTTTTAAAACATAAATTTATAAATGAAAACAAAATTTTTGATCATTGTGTTTTATATCGTTGGAATTGTAAAAATATACTTTAAATATTTATAGCGTTTTCAAGGATATTCATGTTATCAGGAAGAACCCTATTTGAGGCCATGAAACAAACTCCTGGCAATATTTTGTTTACTCACAAAGAGTATAGAAGTGCATTGATTTCTTAGGTGTTGTATTTCAGAAATATTGCAAATTTTTAATGATCGTACTTTTTTTATTAAATTTGGATTCACTTGTATGTTCTAAATAAACTTGTTTGAACTAAATATTATGTTTTATTTTTTTGAATACCTATTGTATAATATTTTTTGTCCAATATAATGTTATAACTGAATTATTTTAACCCTGTAAAGATCAATATGTGTTTTTTAAAATATTACATTTGAATATGTGAAAAAAGGCATAAACAAAAAATTTAAAAAAAATCATGTTTTCATAACCGACTGAGATAGTAATAGAAGGTAGGATTTTTTTACTATTTTCAGGACCTACCTAATTAATTATTTTAGCTGGCAATAAATAACATTTGAGTTGAAACACGTTGCCATGGTGATGTTTTTTGCTATATCAATGAAATAAAATGATTTATTTGATTTATTTTACAATGACATTTTGTGTGGATGTTGTCTCTGAAGATTCTTTCTACGAAAATTTAATTCTTGGTGTTATCAAGCTAATAGGTAAATAAAATCAAGTATCATTAAGATAAATTATAAATTAAATTATGTATCTGTACATATCTAAACTATTCGACAATATTGAATGAGTTTATTGTAACTCATGGGGAAAACATGTAAAATGTATTTTTGAAATTGAAAAAAAAAAAAAAAAAAAAAAAATTTAGCTGTTTGAAGTTCATGACATTTAGTTCCAATTATTTTTAAAAATATGCAAATGTCTCGGTCAATCTGTCCAAATGCCACAGATCTTTTTGTACCTAGCTAGTTCAGTGTTAATATTTATTTACAGTTAAATACAAATTTCACATAAATTTCTTTCAGAAGTCAATCCACGAATATCAAAAATTACAGTTGAGCGCAAAATGCCCGTGGACCGATCAGTTTTAGCATCTTGGGAGCAGAGACATTCTGTGACTCTTCCAGAAGACATACGTCATTTTTATTTATCTACCGATGGATTCAAACTTCGATGGAGTTTTCAGTATTCTCGTAAAGTATAACTATTACTGTAGTTTTGACATTAATATCTTAAACGGAGCTATCCACGTTTTTGTACGGTACTTCCCAAGCTGTTTTTTGTATTTTTAACATTGTGACATTTAGATTGATCCAGCACATAATCTATTTGATGGCCACTATCACCAGGTTCAGAACAATAAAGACTTGTTAGTTCAATAAAATAAATATTGTAGAACCTTTTAAATTCCTTCCGTCATTATTTTATTATCCCATTGTTCAGAATGAATTGTTTTGCTTCCCTATCATCGCATTTTAATTTTTTGTTTGTATCAAAACCATAGCTGATGGATGATACTATTAGAAAACAATTTCATTTACCATCTTAAATTAAAAAATAAAAAAATTAAGGAAGCTACTAAAACTATACCATGCTGCCGATTTAAAGCATACTTAATGCGTAATGGATATATTTTCACATTTAAACCATTGCTTCACCTGTAGAGAATAAGCAAGCTCTGAAGTCTGACTCATCAAAGTATAAATATCTATCTGCTTGTGATTCACATCAAGGTAAGTATTAATATTTTGCCTGCATCACTTTTATAACGTTGGTGGCATTCATACACAGCCCATTTTATATAATTTTAAGAGTATCAAAAGGTGATACAGTCGCGAACAGAAAATGTCAACAGCCATATCAAATGGTGTCACATCGCAAGGAAAGAGTTAAAAATGGTTTGTAAATGTGCCTATTATAAAAGGATGACTGACAATTTTTGTCGAGGAGTATAGCATTAGCACTGCAAATGGGTGTGAAAATACCATTACGATATCACTTGGATTTTCAATGATCCAAGCTAACCTTATTCCCAATTAGTCCAGGGCACAGATCATCAAAATATCTACACCTATATGTATCGCAGCTGTGACGTGTAAATGAGAGTAATCTATACATTTTCAAAGAGATTTTATTGGTTATCGTCATATACTGTCACAGCTGTGATACAATACATATTATAGATGTATGTAGATATTTTGATCTATGCCCAGATAATTAAGGTTTTACTGTAGTTTATAGTCCATCTAAAATGATAGTAAATGTGTTTTTGTTTTTTTATAGAAGATGATATTTTACCAGTAGGAATGATAAATGTAAATTCCCTGTGTGATCTCACACTGACTCCATCGTTAAAAGAACTACTTGATCAAGCAAATAGTAAAACAAATAATGGTGAGAAAAAGCCAGCTATTGGCGCAAAGAGTAAAGTATTTGAGATAGACGATTGCAAAGGAAAAGGAAAGGTAATTTTAATAGCTCTGTTTTTGTTTCATTTAATATTATTTAATAATTTTGTTATCGTTCAGTAATTATTATTGAATTAAAAAATACATGTTATGTTTTATGCAGAGATTAACAAATGTATTGTAGGTATTCCAAATTTATTAAATTTGATAAAACACATCCTTTCTAATAAAATAGTTTCTCTTCTCAGTATAGTTAGACTTCAGTGAGCTTTAGGTAGATGTTTAGCTCAAAAAATCTGTATGGTGTATTATCTTAATATTGACTAGTAATATTAAGTGGAAGAAGTTGGGTAACTGTTCATTTTAAAGAATTTATTTTTTATGGTCAGGCATGCTTAATACATATTGACAATCAATGGTCCATTTGGTTATTGGATAATGAAGGGAGCTGGACATGGTTGGCGGACTCGTTTGTTTACTATTTCCGGATGGCTTTAGTACACCAGGGTCTTCCTGGGTGGCAAGCGGTGTTTTCTAAATCTGGTGTTGTACCGTGGACAGAGGTGTGTGATTATTTTATACTATTTGTAGCCATTATAAGAGGGAACCTAATTTATCCCATAAAACTTGAATTTCCAGTTCGCCTAATAGTAACACTTATAACCAAGGAAGTAAAATACACACATGCAGTAAAAAGTATAAACTATTACAATAATTGTTTCTTTGTCAATATTTAAATTTTCTAAGAAACCATTAATGACTATCAATAGGGCTTTTTATTGGCTTTCCATTCCCCCTATCATCTTATAACCATATATGACAAATTGTTGGGATATCAATAATATTGTATATTAGCTCAGCATGGGTATAAATCCAGTAATTTGTCTACAACTATTTGTACACATTCAAAATGTTGTATATAAATATATCATTTATAATTGAAGCATTCAAATTTCTTGTGAATTTTCTGTTTATGTGCAGTATAAATAAATAAAGAAGTTATCACTTTTCATCAAATTTCAATTGAAAAAAAATTACATTGTGCAAATTACAATTTTCAATAAGTGCTCTGCCATTTAAAAAAAAATTTAGAACATTTAATTGTTAAATAGTGCTTTTATAATACCATTTCAGGTACCAAAAGCTACGGCCAACATGCATTTCTCTTGCAAAATAAAAAATGTATGACTATAATAAGATTTTGTTCTGCAGCAACTGTTCCTGTTATTGGCTCCACACTTACTAGAAGACCTCGCTGATGGGAAACGACCATCTGGATGTATGAATGATGCTCCATTAAACCACATAGATCCGGGTATATTTAAAGTCCCGACAAAAAATCAAAAGGGATCAAGTTCGAAACATTAATGTTTTTTTTGCAACAATAAATTGGTGTATTAAGGATAATAAATAAAAAAAAATAACTGCATAGCGAATCATTTTATTATGGTTGAAAGAAGTTTAACAATAAAAATGAGATTCAGTAAAATGATGATCCTATTATTATAAGAATACTTAAATTAACAAAGGTACAAAATACTCACTCCAGTTATTATGTAAAATATATTTATATGTATACTAAGCAACATAACAATCTGACTAAATAAAAATACAGAATAAACATAAAATTAATGTTAATGAGTGGAAAAAGGATAAATATATATTTATAGCTCAGATCTAAAAGGGCAAATACTATGTTTTTGTTTCTGCAATTTTGTTTTAAAATTAGGATATGTTTTGAAGAAAAAAGCCCACAAGGTTGATTTATCATAATATTGTCAACAAAGAAACAACACCGCCCAAACACCAATAAATGAATTTTACAGGAGACAATAAACATTTAGACATTTTCCCTTCTTTCGTTATGTTAATTAGGGTATTTCATAATCGATGTCGGTTAGCTGGTATTACTTTGCCTCTGCGCGTCATCTATAATATTAGGAACTACTAACAGTTTCGTGAAGACGTGTGTAATAAAAGTGGCAAAAGTTTATCTCTTTTGCATTATCTATGCCATATTTTTCCAAACATCCTGTCAAGTAGATACGGTGGAAATGCTTAAGTCAGCAGTACAGAACAGAGATGTAAAACTTACCTGAGCTATTTAAATAATAAAAATGTAGAAGTTTTAAGCTGTCAACAATTATTTGCATATTTATGATTTAATATGCAGTGAAATGCCCCAATATTTTGATTGCATACATAACAATATAATATTATATCTATCTTAACACACTTAAAGTGAAACAAATAATCTTATTATGCTTAAAACTATTTATTGGACGGATAGAATTAAGTAGGAAGATTACATAATATATTTAGTTTAATAGCAAGTATTTATGAAAAATAAAAGAAAAAAAAATCATAATCTTACTCATCAACAGCCGCCAATATTGGCGGTTACAAATTTTTACAAATTAGAAAACCATTTTAAATGTATAATTTTTATTGAAATTGATTTACAGTAGGTACAGGAAATAATATCTCAACTTTTTTCCCGTTTGGAGGAAAATGTAATTTGATTAAAATTTTATTTTACCAGGTTTTTTTTCAAAAATAATATGCGAATGGGTAAAACTGATAAAACTTTATTTTAAAAGTGGTAGGTATGTAGTAGAGTAATACTACTTATTGTGTCAATCAATGCTAGAAATACATTTTTGTATTTGCGTATGATTTCAGCATGTATTGCTAGTTTAAACTAGCCAAAATTATTATTAATTTCTTTTGGCTCTGGATTCTTTTGGATTATATATGTCCAAATATAATAATTTTCATTAATTTTACCTACCCTATATCAAAGTAAACACTTTTTGATGTGTCTATAAAATTAATTTATGATGAAACAAACAGTTATTGAACCCTTATATTAACAAATGAAGCTATCTGAAATACCTAATAGATTTTTTTTAAAGTTATAAAAATGTTATTGAATTCTAGTAACAGGCACGTGTACATTACGTAATGTCAGAATATTTTTTATAAGCAGTTATATAATTCCAAGTGTGAAGATCTATTTAGTGTTTCAACATTACAAGTGAATTTTGCGCCATGTATTTTGGCTGGGCTACAATAAATTTTATAATTCTTTATTAAAAATTATGCATTAAAAAATATTTATGTTTCAGACTCCAATTATGAGGTTTTCATACAGATGTATGAATAATTTTAAATCTTAGTTTTGTTTCTACAAAAACAAAACAAATACATCAATAATACTTATTGTTCATTATTTCAACTAACAATGATTATAATAAAAAATTAGTGCTTTCATATTATTACTTTTTATTAATTGCTTTATCTGCTTTGAAAATTTTATTTACCGTGTTCAGAAAGACTGCGACAACAATAAGGTAAATTTGTAACAACTTCAGATTGTACAAAAAAAAGTACAAAAAAAACAATGTTGTACAGAAAAATTAAATCTATTATCATGGCAAAAATTCAAAATTAAAATCAATCGCAAATTGAGTAATAGTTGTTAGAACAACTTCATAGTATCGATATTGTGCAGTAAATTCTCAATAAGTCCAATTTACCGGAACCCATTGGTGGTTAGTGGAAAGTGTTTCTAGAGCTTCAACAACCTTTCGGAACGTGGCATCAAAGTCATGGTTGACAATGACAAGGTCAATGTACTTCTCATATGTTCTCTGTAGACACGCACTCTCTTCCAGAGTACTTCTCAGGTCATCTTCCTAATGGGGAGATAAGGATAGCATTAGAGTCTACAGATATTGTTTTAATTTGATGATATACCCCACTACTAAATTTTAGTTTAAAATATAGATTTTAGATCGAGTTGGTGAGCAAAGTTAACTATTGTATTGCTAAGATGTTCACTAGTGTTTTTTGAACAATAAACATCTACTGATTTTTTGTACTGACATAATTTAAATCATACAAAATTTTTTTTGAACACCTTTGTCTCATAGATTTTAAATAAGGATGATATACAATTGAAATCGTAAAGTTATATTAATTAGAGTTAAATTCTATATAAATTTATGAAGTATTTTAAAACATAAATCCGCAATATCGTATTAAAAGCATTTAAAATTGAAGTGTAAAAGCATACATTGAAAAAGTTACAAATAAACACAAATAAAAGAAATACCTCATACAAAGACGCCAAGGACTCCAGAGTGCGAGCTCGTCGTGAACTGAATCGGATGGAGCTCTGTCTGTCAAACTGGTGAAATAAAACAACATGCAAAATGAACAAAATTTAAATAACCATGCAATTACAATGACAAACATTCAAGGAAAATGAATCAATCTTAAGCACTACTGTAACATAATTGAACAACAGGATTACACATCCACGCACGATCATATTGAAAGCTATAAGAAACACAAATTAATAATATTATAATTGATTAGCTTCTACAAATATATTTAACAGCGATGTTGATTCAACCCACCAACGTAATAACAGGTAAGTCTTGAAACTTATCTTAATGCAAAAGCATTAAGATAAGTTGTTACCCTGCATAAAAATGCAGGGTAACAACTTCATTAGGAAATTTGCTATTATTATGTAGACGTAGAGGCAATAAAATCCACTGCAAACAATACTAATATTAATCATTATTACGTTTGTGTATTTTTCCAATGATTTTTTTTATTAAGATTTTTACTATGTAGAAAAAACAAATTAAAAAGTAAAAAACATCAGCCCATACATATTATACAATTATAAAAATTATTATAATGAACACAAACAGCTTATTATCACAGTATACACGTCGTTTCTGACTGATAACATTAAGTTTTAAATTATCTAACATACTTTCATAAAGACTGCACTGTTTAAAATAGAAATTTACTTCTACAAATAATACTGAACTTACTAAAGAAATTTTTTTTTTTTTTAAACTACCAAATGTAAAAATCCTATAATATTTTACACTTTAAAAATAAAAAGATACCTACTATTGAAGAAAACAGTAATACACAACATTGAGACAATATTTTTTATCATGCAATGAAATATTTTTACTGAATACTTATTAAAACATACCTGCAAGTTACGGTTCGAAGTAAGATTGAGATTTCTTAGTTGGTCCATTCCTGGAGATGCTATGAAAACCACATACGGAAGGAATTCACGAGAGTTGTGTAGAAGCTTCAGTGATGCTGGAGAACAATCCAGAACGCACATTTTACCTAAAATATTATTAACATTTGGTACTGGTTACATCATAAAAATTATATTATTTTTTTGCTCCTGGGGATTTTGAAGCCTTGTAATAGTGTTAGCAAACCTTGTTGGATTATGGAGCGGATGGAATCGAAGTGAGTTCCGTAAAGATGTCCATTGTGTTCACCATATTCCAGAAATGCACAGTTTCTTATGTTCTTTTCAATTTCTTCCCGCTCAGAAAACCAATAAGATGTTCCATTTTCTTCCAGTGGCCGTGGAGGGCGTGAAGTATCTATAATAGTAAAACAGTAATTAATTTGTATACTTGAAATTTGATATGGAATATTAAAGAATGTAACAGTTTTATTGTATTTTCTACTAACGTGGTACGATCGCAGCAAACTTTGAGGGATCACTGTTGATGAGACGATTCTTGAGTGTTCTTCTTCCAACACCCTGACAGCCGATAAGAACCAGAGTTTTCCTGTTGAATGGTGGCATTCGAGCTACTTCTTCATACAAAACTAAATCAGCATTATCAAAATCACTCGCGCTTCTTGATTCATATACAAATTTGCGTTTCTTCTTTGATATCTGAAAATGCAGAAATGTTATATAAATAACTCTGTACTTAATTGTGTATTCTATGAAGGAAAATTAAGTGCTTATTACTCTTTATCTAGATAATGAATTATTAACTAAATAAATAAATAAACATGCTGGTTTAACTCGGTATAACAACATGACTAGACTTACCCATGTTCCACATATGCTTATCTTATGAACAAAATCAGCTTCAGGAGGAACATATGCCTTCCTCCTCTCTTCTAATTCGGGTGAGGGAACTAATCCAACAACTTCTGGTGCCTCTACATTACACGCTTGCCACCAGTTAGGATCTTTTCTATCCGTAATCTGAAACAGTTTAAGCATATGTCTATTATTCCATGCATCAAATTATTGAGTGTAAGTCTCCATAAAGCGGGATATTTAACAGTACCTGCAATATGTCACCTCGCTTGAAAGGTAGACCTATTTCTTTACATGGCAGCAGAGTGTCATCAACCGGGTTGTACTCGAACATTGTACGCATATAACACTGAAATCAAAGAAGATAGCAAAGTTTAAGAAAATAAAAAAGACAAAACCACGTAAAAGCGTACTAAACCAGGGAAATACTTCCTCAAGCATATTTATGTATAAAACCATGTTAAGCATCTAAATAAATCGACGACGATAATACTGTTAACTAGCAGCTCCATCCCCATGAATTACCTCACCCTCTCACACAAACACACTATCATCTGTAGATTTAAAAAAATATATTATTTGATACATGCATTTTCTCCCACTTATTTTGTTTAATGTTTAAGTGCGCCTCTCGATTTAAGCTTAGACTATGATGTTTGTAAAATAAAATAAAGAATAATATTTTGGTGGATCTCTGTTATTGGCATATTACGTGTTTACTTAGCCTTGTATCTTTTATATCATTGTACTGCTGTTGGGTTTCTTGATAAAATTAAATAAAATAAATTGACATGATTATTTGGATGTAAGTACCTTGAGATTCCTGACAGCGTTGTTGTTGGGGCTAAGGCGGTTGTTGGGCCCGACCTTGAGCGTGATGTGGTGCGATGAGCGGGCGCACTCGGCGCGCAGCTGCTCCGCCGAGCTGACGGGGGCCCCGTTCACCTCTAGCACCACGTCCCCGGGGGCCAGCAGACCCTGCTGAGCCACTGCTCCCCCGGCCAGCACTCGCGCCACCACCAGCTGACCGTGCTCATCCTCACTCACCTAGAAACAAAACAACACTAAATAAAAGATTTATTAAAATAAATACGCCATTTTTAATTATGGTAACCTGATTTTTAACTTAATAATGTAATAAATATAAATGAGCCAAAAGTACTTAATTTCCCTAAAAATAAAATATAAGATTGATGTCTTTTGATGTCTAACAAAAATCATTGTTATTCTAGTATCTACTTCGATAATAAACTGCTAAACATCGCATTATCTTCATTGTATTGAAATACATAATGGTAGTTCTCACAATTAAGAGTTAAAAGCATGGTAACAGCACTATTATTTCTTTGTTTAAATCCAATATTTATGGTGTTTAGTGTCACTGTCAAAAAAATAAACAACTGAAACATGAATCCGCATTTGACACATTAGGTGGTGAAAAATATTATACGCTAAGTGACTAAAGTATATTTAATATTAACTTACTAAAGGAAGTCAGAAATGAAAACATTATGTTGTCTTTGAACTTTGCAATTAAACTCATTTAGAAGTTACCTCACATTTACTCATCCTATCTACCCACAGTCACAGTATATGGATGTCATACTGACCCCAATACAGGTGGACAGAGTAAATTAATAACAATTGAATTGGATCATATTATAATTATCAGTCACGTGTGGGTGCGATCTTAGTTTGTATGTTCAATTGATAAAAAACATGTGAAATTGGTAGTCATTTTAAACAAAGATGTCATACAAGACATCTTGCCTTCTCTTCATTCACTGCACTTGGTGTACCAATGCAGTGCCCTATGCACCATTGGATGCGGATAAGGGAGTAGTAGTAGTAATAAAATGAACTTACAGTTAGACCGAGAGGTTGATCGGGGTTCTTCCTGATACCGACTATCTTGATTGCGTCTTTAGCTGGCATTTCACCGTCGTCGCCAACAAACACCGAGTTGTCAATTATGTCCTCCGAACAGGCTACACTTAGTAAACGGGACACCCAAAGGGCACCAACTTGGTCATGAGCATCTATCAATGCCTGGAAAAACAACATTATTTTACACATTTTAGTAAAAAAATATATTTTTCTGACATTTTCCTTATTACAAATTTTATATAAAAG
>JAGVSP010002782.1:0-26966 GCA_022494985.1 Micrasema minimum
CGGTTGAACATCATCGTTAATAAATAATTTTCTTTTACAAACACTTTTGGGAAACTAATTAATGAGAGTTTTCTAAATTTTAAATTTTGGAGAAAAAAAATAATTCACCCGGGTTGAACAAAACTTTTTTGTTTAGACAAAACCCCTTCGGGAAAAAAATTTGAACACACACGGGGAAAGTAGTTGTCTTAAAATTAAAAAGTTTATGAAAAATTTTAAAAAAGGTGGTTTTTCATTAAAATATAAGTGTATCTAAATTAGCAATTGGTTTTTAATCAGGCAAAGAAGACAGAAGGGGACCTTTTTTAAAATTTTGCAGCCCTTGAATATAAAAATTAAAAACCCCACGTTTTTTTTATTGTGAAAGGTTTTAAAAATTGGGTGTTCCTTTTTTTAAAAATTTAAAGTTTTTTATAAATTTTGGTTTAAAAATATTATAAAAAAAAGAAAAAAACCCCCAAAAATAAAAATAAAAAAACCCAAACTTTTTTTTTTTTATATGAAAATCGTTTTTTTTTCTATCTTTACATTATTGCTACCTGGACCCATTCTGTATAATTATAATATCATTCACAGAAACATCTCCCGTTCGCTAGAAGATTTTTAATTTAGCTGAACAAAAACGCTTTTATTAGAGATGGATTGGATTATCCATTAAAAGAATCCTTCGATATCAGATTATACTGAGCTTTGAGGTAGACCGAATATGAGCCTTGAGGTGATTTCTCACGAAAACGACGCTTTATAAGTCATCCTACTATTATTTTTATTTTTGGTAGTAAACTGATAATTGCAAATTTATTTCGTTTTTACTCCAGTAAATTAATAACTTAAATAAGTAATTACCATATTTTGCGTCCAAATACACAATGTAAACAAAGTTATTCTAACCAAATATTCGTTTATTTTTTAATAAATGAGTACATTAAGTCAGTGTATACATGGCATGTTTACAATAACGCTGAATTCACGAGCCTGAACTAAACAACCTCAGATGTAAACCATTCTGGTACTATAAGAGTATGTGTATGAGTTCTTGTATACCGCAGGTGCGCAGTTTGTGAATTCAATTCTCTGGGAAGGCAATCACTCGAGTATAAATTTACATTAAGTAGATGGAATTTAAGAAATACCTTTTCGATTTCCATTTGGTCTCCATCCTTGTTATTTGAATTAAAAAAAAAGTGTAAGCATCAGTTTATAACATATTAAATTAGTATGTAATTATTTTAAAACTAAATTATTTATCCGTTTGAGTAGTGAAAATTTTAAAAATACCTGACTGTTTTTTTTTTTTTAAACTTCAAATATATACTACTAATACTAGTACTACTTTCCCTTATCCGCACCTACTGGTGCATAGAACACTGCATCGGTACACAAAGTGCAGTGTATCTTGATAATTTTTACTACCTGTCAGTAGGATGATCAGTCTTACGCTTCAGTACCAGTCCAAGTACAAATGTATATGTTTATCAAATAAAACTTTTACAAATCTGTAATAAAATCGAATGGATACTAAAATGTTAACACCGTGCCAATCTCCTTTATAAAAAAGATAAAAATGTTTTTATTTGTACTTTAGGTCCGGAAGTTAATGTTGTGCCTCAAAATTCTTGGGATTCTACTTACAATCCCCAAATAGGATCCAAAACCTTTTGTATGTAACTCTTATTCCTAAAATTGTATTCATTAAAGAATAAAGAACATAATTTCGTGTTGCGACCAATTGCATATTTTTTTAAAAATAATAATAATTTGTTTCTTAAATATTCTCATCTAAGTGTCATCACTCGTGGGTAGTAAAAATAATGTTAATTGCCTATGATATAGATTGGTATTGATGTTTTATTAAAAAGTTGTAGTTAATCAATTAAATTATTGGTTAACAGCAATGGCGACAACAATTTTTTTAGTTTCTTACAATTCGAAATCTCAACAGATCTCAGTTTTTGTCTACAGGTATTTGGACACCCTCAAAATATTATTTTCTTGTTGACAGTGATTTAGATGCAAAAATAAGATGACTATACATGTACAAAATATGTACAAGGTTGCTGTAAATTAAGAAATATAATACACAAACAACAAAGGCCCTGTTTATTTTTTTTTATTTAATTACAGGTAACTCTACAATGTGACAATATCCATCATTTTACATTTTATCCTAATAATTACATACACGGTTTTATTGCACATAAATTACAGAATTACACAGCATTGTTTTTCTCGTACACAATTTAAAGGTTTAAAAAGTAGTTTGCATTAATATTTTCGATCAGAGGTTACAAAAAATTTGGAAAGTTTTTCCCTGTTGTTGGATTATAGATAAAAATAGTTGTAAGTAAAAATGTGAATTTGAAAATAGTCATTTTAGCACAAATGAAAGAACGATTTTTACGTTCCAAAAATTTTGCCAGTACTCTAAGTTACTATTGCTCTTAATTTTTTTTTGTTATTTACTATGCACGTTACTACAAAACCAGTCCATTCATATGTATACATATTCCGCGTGACTACGGAGTCACCGAGTTAGGTTTTAGGAGACATAATTAATTGATGCGTATAAAAAAAACAAGAATTGGAAATGATTTTTTTTAGCCGTGATTTAAGGTTGAATTCACAAATTACGTATGCTTTGCTTTTTGAGGTTACCTTTTTAAAATAAAAAATTGTCACAGTAATGCATAACATTTGTCAAAGTTTAAGATTATGGGTTATTTATGAAAATTTCTTTCTCCTTTCTATACTCTCTACTAGGACCAACAAAGGTTGCGTATTAGTATGAATTTCTAAAAATACTTCAAGGCTCCTAAATCCTTGACAGAGAAAGGCTTGCCTTTTTTTTTTATTACGCTCTCAATTTGAGACATAAAACAGACTCGATTAGAAGATGATTGTTTTTATTTTTACAATTTGCTATAAGAGAAAAACGATATTTTGTATGATTGAAGATTGAATCAGGAATCAAAACAATGTTTCCGCCGACATAGTTAGGCCTTCTTTTTAAAAAAGCTTAAAATGGCGACTGTGATATTGGCCTTATTTAAACAAAAAAAATGTGATGTAAAACTACGTAGGTACATCGGTCATTGGACAAAATTTACATTAATTTGCCTGTTTATGTGTTGTAACTTCTGAATGACCGATTGCATATTTGTCTTGTCAGGATCATCTTGTTAGTAACTACGAAAATGCTTAAAATTAAAATCGGGGTAATCACCTCTACTTTTTTATACCGGAACTCTTCTTACTACTAATACTGGCAACCCGTTTTCGAAAGGCGATAAAGATGAGGCGCTCATTATGAAGACAATCAAAGCAACTTTTAATATTAATTACAAATAAAATATCCACATTCATTAAGTAAAAAAAAAATCATACCTATTGTGTAAGTCGCCCCATCAATCTGGAAAGTAGCACTCTTGCACTTCTTGAAAATCTTCCCACTGACAGATTGCCTCATCTGACTAGTGTGGGTGGAAGGTGCTCCAGGATAGCTGGTCTTCTCTCGCTCCGTAAGTTCCTTCTTCAGCTTTCTGATCGGGTCCTCGGAGTCAGATTCAGTGCCAGGAGATACCCCTGGACTGCCTCCATCAGTCTCTGGAGGAGGACCCATCGTCGGATCTTCGGCGTCAGTGGGAGCTGACTGATCTTCTTGCTGATTTTCATCCATTGTTCAAAATTCACTTTAACACTTTACTGTTTTTATACCATGTCACAAAAATGACTTATATAATGAATATTATTCAAAAATTTGTTAAAGGAGTTATGCTAAATGATAGCATTGAAAAACTCCTTACCTTATGTTTATTTAAATAATGAAAAGTTGTTATTTTGAAATAGATGCAATTCTATCGATATCGTGAAAGTAAGTATGTTATGTTGGCTTGTCGAAACTAATATGTAAGATAAAGTTTAAAATGTTTAGAACATTAAAATTATATTAAAATTTTAGTTTGGATTTGATTCTCGATAGAGAGCCATTTATTTATTGATTGGGTATTTTGTTCAACCCTTTTTTAGTTCAAATACCTAATTCAGGAAACGTTATTGAACTTCTTTATATATTTTCAAAATACATTGTTCCTTTTTCTTTTTAGGTGGATTAATCGAGTTAAAATCGTATTTCGGTAATAAAAGTCTAGCAAATCGAACAATATTCGAGAAGTTTATAAACGAAACGAAGCAATATTGTTTTCTGCTTCAGCTATCAATTAATCACAAGTAAAATATGTGGTAAGATAATTGAAGTCATTAACAATCCGCAAGAATGATCTTATTGTAAATAAGCATTTTCTTTTTCGTTTATTTTGGTTGCGTAGGTAGTATGCTATGCTATTTCGGAAGTAAGACATCAAATTAGATTTAATAGAGCATGGGTTTGTTTATTTAATTTTGTAAGCTTTTTCAAGTAAATAAAACATTTTGTTTTGAGGATCGAGAGCTTTTACGTCCCATAAAACATTCCAAATTGATGTCTTTGACATGACTCTTCTTGTTTTATTGAAAGGGCAGATTTTTTTTAGGTAATTATTATTTAATGTGTAATTACTGCGTTATTTAATTTATATACGACGTGACATTCTGTAATCAAAACTGTTCAATGGTTAACAGTAAAAAATAATTTTAGCCTAATTAAACCCAAGCGTCTAAAAGATAATTTATTTCTTTAGGACGAAGTTTCATAATTAGGTTTTCAACAGCCCATACTACAATACCTCAAGTTTTTTCTTTGAAATCTTTGTTAATCATAAGACAAATGCAAAACTTTAAAAACTCTCTTTGAAACATCTATCTTTCAAAACGAGGTTTTTTGAATCCTAGAAAGTAATTAAGTCTTTCGACTTTTTATCCAAGTTGCAAAAACAAGGTGTGCGGAGAATTTCTTCCAGAGTATTAGATTACAGTTCGTTTTAATTTAAAGGATGAAGTAAAATTTATTTAAGTTGTA
The DNA here is from genome assembly GCA_022494985.1 of Micrasema minimum. Classification (NCBI taxonomy): domain Eukaryota; kingdom Metazoa; phylum Arthropoda; class Insecta; order Trichoptera; family Brachycentridae; genus Micrasema; species Micrasema minimum. Next base: position 4,955 of record JAGVSP010002782.1, read on the forward strand.
TCTCGAGAAAAGTAAGAGTAATTTTCATCCTATTTCATAAATTATATTCCTTGGCAAGAATTTTTGTTTATTTATAATTATTTTTCTTTAGAAAAGGTACTTTGCCAAGGACGTTTATTTCCTGAACGTGGGTTGCTGGTTCTTAAAAATTTCACACCCATAGTTGTTTGCCTTATTTGTCTTCTTCCTCGATTCTGATGATTGATTTTAATACGTTAAATAATGGCAAATCTAATTTTAGATTCAAATTTAAATGAAATTTTTCTTCTTGTTTATGAGACAGCAAATACATGATTAATTTCAAGTCATAATGTTTATTGGTTAAGAAAAAACCAAAATAATATAAATGATTTTCTTATTTAAAAAATTGGAACAAAAAACCTATACCTGAGTGATAAACTCAGATAATGTTTTACTGGGTTATTATGGCGTGTTTGTGGGTTTCGTGGTCATTTGTTCTGAAGATGGACACTGTAATGTACTCCGAAACCTCGGCAATACAAAGCCTACAAACACGGCACAATAACCCAGAAAAACATTATCTGTATTTTCCTAAAGTCTATATGTCTATAATAATGGAGGTATAAATTAAAATTTAACCCGGAAAAACTTCATTTTCAGATTACTTAGCAACCTGTTTTATCATATTAATCTATCATTTCCTTGACAAACATTGGTTTGATAAATCGAGTTGGATATTATAAATTTAAATTTTTGATGTTTTCATCTGTATTTTTTCGATAGTTCAAATAAAATTTTAATCTCCGCGCCGCGCCGTTCAAAATAGCTCCCTTCTAAATATTTACGCAATGTCTGGTGATTTGAGATTTTTATTTCTGTAATTACTGAAATAAAATAATAAAGTTCACCGGGTTTTAGATGGGGATCTTAAATAAATCGAATTTTAAAAAGAGACATATTTCTTTGTGAAGATAAATAACTGTCTACATTTCAGCTGTTTAATTTCAATAAACCTAAACAAATGTTAACAAGCAACCAGAAATCAAATGGGTTCACATTTATTAACACGTTTTTTTCACTCATTCGTTTTGTAAAACCTTATTGACTGAAATCATTATTTAGAGCAAGTACCTACTATTTTTATGCTAATTTTACGTCATTTAAAAAAAAAACATAATAGAAAAATGGATCGGTACTGAATATGGTGACCGAAAACTAAATGGTGTCATGTTAAATTTTTTTACAAATTCATCTACTAACAGGTTCAAATAAGAACTGTCACATTTCTTCTTCTAGAAAGTTAGGTATGTAAATCATTAGTTAGTTATATACATAAAATAAATCTTTTTTGTAAAGTTTAGATTCTTACATCCATATTTAATTAATTATATAACCTGAAGGTACTTAGGTTTTTATTATTTTGTTAAATAAGCAGGCATTTTGTAGTATTTACGTTGCTGTTATTCTGACTAACAATGAGATGGGTATTTTCATAACATAGGCTTGGCGCATTAATAAAAATAGGTGAATAATAAACAGAATAGTAAACTGCACTTAAAATTCTTTAAATAACCTCTTGATAAACTATGCTTATACAGATAGTATAATTTAGTTCTTAGATACATATAAAATTATTTATTTAAAAGAAATCAAGCAGAGTTTCTAGTTTTTGCATAACTTAGTGTAATAGATTTTAAAAATTAAATTAAAAATCATTTCTATAATTTCACTATAAACAAAAAAGTTCGAGTTATCCACTTAGTTTTTGAGACCGTTTAATTATTCGACTTACTATAAAAAATGCTTTAATTCTTATTTCACCAATTGTATACTTGTCAAAATTCAAATTTCGCACTCGTCCACGCGCTCGCGCCAACCGTGAGCCAGCGGCGCGCGCAGCCGGATGTAGCAGTGAGAGGCGTCGGCGTCGTGCCGAGGGCGTCTGTTAACGACGGCTGACCGAACGGTACTGTAGCCCGCTGCGCTAAATTGTCTGCGCCAAAACGGAACTTTTCTCGCTGATTAAGTGCAGGTTACATGCAACCAGGGAAATTTATATCGACAAAATAATCTGGATAACAACCCTCATAGATCAGACGGGCTTGCTAATCCTACAGATAAAATATAGATCAGAAATTGTGTGCCATGCAGCAGGACAAGTGCATAATTTAATGTCAATTTTCTTATTTAATGCAACTGTGCTTTGTTTCAAAGTTAGAATTATCGGCATACTGTCAAACAGAAAATTGTACACATTGCATTTCGACACATTATTATACAAAATGTTGACATTAAAGTATTTCTCATAATATTTGCAATGTATGAATAAATATTGGCTTTTATACAGCTAGTGGTGCATGCAGCGATACATTGGTTTTCAAATGAAGTATATTCATTCAAAATTATGAATATCCCAACAGAGACAGAGAAACTCTGGAAACGAATGTGGATTATCTAGGCGTTAACTAGCCATTTAATAATGTGGAACGACGAATAAGACTTCAATATATTTACAACTTTCGAAATTTCATGTATGGTTATCAGATGATAGGCGGAATGGGGAATGTTGTTATACAACAAATGGCCACTTAACCCAGCCAATGACAGGTCATAAGCCCTGCAAACGCCTAGATAATGCATATTCGTTTCCAGAGTTTCTGTGTCTCTGTTGGGATATCAATAATATTTGATATGAGCCCAGCATGTGTATAATCTAGTAGGTAATTTGTCTACATTATTTGTACATATTCAAAATATTAAAGGATATTTTATATCATTTTATTGCAAAGTGGAGCATGGTCAGTCTTAATAAAAAAAACACCAGTTCCTTGTGGATATGATAAGACCAAATACCTTTATATTTGATTTAATCAATGTGCGATAGTGAAACTTTAATTCCGAAAAATATGTGTTAATTACCCAAATAAATATTTGTGAGTTTTAATGATGACAACAAATATAAATAAGTTTTCAAAATAATACAAGGTTTAAGTTATAAGCTATTTCTATGTGGGACTTACAAGTCCTGTCGGGCAGGAAAGGGTTGATCAATAAATGCCTCCAGGATTTTTTTCAGGCCTATACTTTGGCTTTTAATGTTGAACATTATGTTGAGAGAATGGACGATAGTAGAATAGTCAAATCCGTGATGCATCGCTGCCCACCTGGCCGCCGATTTCTGGGACGACCTGCAAAAAGATGGAGGGACAGATGGGAGTCGACATTCCAAGAGGCAGCATCGAATGAGACTAATACAGACCCTTAGGTCTCCCTTAAGAAGAATAAGAAGAATAAAATAAATAGAATAAGGAAGGTTAATAAATAAATACTTAGTAGGTCAGCATGTATATGCAATATGCGTGCATTACTTATTAAATTTTTTCAATTGAATTTTTTACGGATATTGAATTTTAGCATACCAATCACTTATTTTTTTCACACTGTTTAATTAAAATTACCATATTTCCTACATGACACGAATATTAATTTTATTTTTATATTTGTTCTATGCTTCCCGTCAAACAATATTAATATTTACATAAGTGTGTAATGTGTAACTACTTCAAATGAATATCATTTTTCTAAATATCAATTGTGGAAGTACGTATTAAACAGTTAATTCATTTTAAATATTATTTTGTTTTAATCTCGAACTTTTTAGTACCTAAACGTACATCTTAAGGTATTATTTTTGACTGTTTGAAAGCAACGCCAAAATTGCAATATTTGTGTTTGTCATAAAAACGTTACAAAAGGTTCGTTACAAAAATCAGAATTTTTTTTACTGTCTCCAAACACTTTTATTTTGTTGTCAAGTATTATTTTTCACTTGGTTAAAGAATTTTTTAAACAGTAGCAGAAAAGGCCAAAGTTCAAAACATAATATTGTGTTTTTTTAGTGAATTATTGATACCTCATAAGTAATGCGTATTTTTATACACAAGTACATAAGAATATTATGAGGAATATGTCTAAATCACATAAATTTTATAACCATAATTTAGAAACGATTAATTTACATGATTATTTTTACAAGTTGTTTCAATGCTACTATTTTGTTATCTATCAATCCCATAAGTCCGGCTTCTTGCAACTTTTCTATGGTTTCCCTTACAAAACGAATATTATGTTAAAGACTTGCGTTTTCCAAGCTATTACTGTTGCCGACCTTCTAACGATCTAAATCTCTTTTAACTGCATAATATCGGTGATGAAATTAAAAATTGGCTGAGTTATTATAAGCACATTCCGATACCGATTACTGTATTAATACAAAAATAAATAGAAAACAATACTTTGGATTTAAATTGACAATAACATTTCATTTTTCCCTACTTTTTTCATAAATCAAAGTTTTTTGTTGTTGTTAAGTATTTTTTAAATAAATAGTTATTATCGACTATCTCAGAATGTGCTCTAGGTCATATTTCTCATTTTCAATGTGCATCGACGATATATTGTAAGAAATACTGATTAATTTTAATGTCTTGCGCATATCATGTCGGCTAAAGTATTAACGATGTGCATTTCAGAAATTTTCATGTAAGAAGTTCATGAATTTGAAGAGACATTTAGGTCACACCGTATTAAATAACTAAACGCTGCATTAATTATTCCGATTCATTAAAAAGTAGAATAATATTTTAGTAATTTATCATACGAGATTGATTTATAAAGCAAAAATAAATCGCCCAAACACATTAGTATGTAAAATATTTATTTTTGTTTGTTAATAAGGTACCTTAAAAGGCAATCATAAGGAAAAATAATATCACAAAACACCAGGCATCACCTTTGGTTTTGCGATCACATCGGAAGTTGTACCCGTAACCTCCGTGTTGCAAATTCAGCATCATAGCCACCAATCCACGGAGGATACCTCCGATTAATTATCAATAAATTTTTGTACATAAAAATCATCAATACCCGTCAATTTTGAGGAAAAACACTTTCGGGTGTGTTTAGTTTCAAGTATTCGTTTCATTTATTATCATGTCTTCATCAGCTTCGTCTATCAATGCATCTCGGTTAAATGGCTTGTTAAATGGATAGCCGCCATTTATAAATTATTGTACTCATAAATCTGTAGAACGTGTTTTCATCATGAAATTACATTTAAATCGATGATGAGAAAAACGACATTAGCGGGAGATAGCGGCGGGAGATAGCGCTCCACAGCTGAGCGGTAATCACGATGAGATTTAATGTCACAACATGTGTAGCTCAGCCTTCTTAACCGCCCCCAGGGAAATGATTCGAGAAAATGGCGGTTCGCTATGCATTACCCATTATTATAATCATTTTGTTGACTATGAAAGGGTTTTAGATTCTGTGGAGATGTGGGCTATTTTGGACGCTTTAAAAGACAGTAGAATAGATGAGAGGTATGCGACTCTTTTAAAAGACATATATGGCAACGCTACGTCAGTAATCCGATTACATGACAATACGGATAAGTTTGCTATTCAGAGGCGTAAGACAACACAATATCTCCTAAACTTTTAAGTCACTTTAGAGAATGTCTTTAAAAGTCTAAATTGGGAACAAAAAGGTCCGAATATCGATGGGGAGCGGCTTCATCACCTGAGATTTGCAGATGATATTATCCTTATATCCGAGAGCCTTGATGAGATGACTGGGATAATTGAAGACCTAAAAATAGAATCTGCCAAAATTGGACTCAAGATGAATGTAGCGAAGACAAAATTGATAACAAATGAACCAACAGAATAATTTTACCTGTGAAAAAAGTCGAACACTATGTTTATCTTGGTCAGAAATCACCATCGACAGAGTCAACCAGATCAGCGAGGGGGATAAGAGGATAAATCTCTCTTAGGTGGAAATAAAATTCCACTTTTCGAAGCTCCATTCCCATCAGCGAAGAAAATAAGGAGATATTAGCGGCAAGGGATTATGTATTTATATTAAAATTGGTGAATTATAGTTTGTTCACCACATTTTATAGATTTGACAAAAAATGGTAACCGTTGGAGCTAAGTAGTTTTTTCGGGAAACTAACTTAGCTCCAACGGTTACCATTTTTTGTCAACTGAAAGACATTTATTTCGCAATAGGTTCTAGTGCCTTTGGGGTAATTTAGAATTATTAAGTGGTTTTCAACTCACATGTTCCAATTTAAATTATGGCCCATGTCTTGAAAAAAATTTTAAGTGGAGAAAATTATTTAAAAAATTAGTTTTATATGTGGAATATACCTTTCTATTGTAACTGTATTTTTGTTTATTTTGGTGAACACCTTTAAACTCCTTTTTTTATCGTATTTTTTTTTCTCGCCAAGGAAAAAATAAAATCGGTCGATACTTAATAATCGGTTCTTAATAAATAACTACTTAATAAATAATCGGTTCTTTTTAAAAATACTAACCACATCTTAAAGCATTTTTATTGAAAGACCATAAATATGTATATCCAATTAAATACTACTAGTCAATGAACAAGCCCAATAAAAGTGTGTTTGTAAGTGTCAAATACTACTCAAGATGACGAAAAAACGAATATTTAGATACAGCGATTAAAAAATTTATTTAAAAAAAAAAATTGTGATAATCAAACAAAAACAGATCCATAAACTGAATTCCATATAAATCTGTTAATTTAATTAAGTTCTATGTGATAAGTACCTATCCTCACTTATGGACTCTGTTTTTGGATAGTTAACGGAAATATCAGGAATAACTCTGCGAATTTAATAACTAAAATGACTATTTAACTATCCAACATTTTTCATTTCTCCAGGAAAATGAATTAAGGCATAATAATACATTAATAATCCGTGTTTTAAAAAAAAAAAAAAATTACTTACTCACCATTTTTTTAAAACGTTCAATAACCGGGTAGATGTTCTTTCAAAATGAATAAAAACACGTATTTTTATTTTTTATCAACCGTTTCACGTAACACTGACTAGATTACGCATTCAAGATTTCAGTAAAGTTATCCAAACTTTGATAATTTGCTACATATTTTTTTGTGAAATTAAAACGAACATCGATAAAATTTATTGTAAAATATTTAATATTATTATTATCTACTTTTATACTGTTTCTGATGTACTTTTACTGTTTACTTTAATATTTTTAATGTACGTAATGAAAAACTTCCTGTTATATGTACCTAAGATCTTTAACTTTCTAGTCTATATTTCTTCTATAGCTGAGTAGTTTATTTCCATACCAATACATAATATTAAATTTGTTCTAACCCTTCATTCATTTATAGGCGTAGGTATGGAACCTACAGTAAATCCAATTTACAAAAGTGTATTTAAGTTTAATTGACCTAAAGATTTTAGCTTGAGTGTGTTATTATAATCACCAAATTTTATTAAAATTCTACCAAGGAGTTTTTTTAAATTTCAGACGAAATGTGTTCCAAAGTGTATTTTAGTTTAATTGACCTAAAGATTTTAGCTAGAGTGTGTTATTATAATCACCAAATTTTATTAAAGTTCTACCAAGGAGTTTTTTTTTCAAATTTTAGACGATTGTGGTTCAATTCAGTAAAGAAGCTTGTATATCTAACAAATAATAAATAACGGATTAACTAAAAAACAAGATATAAAAAATGACGTATATACATAATGTTATTTATCAATAACAAATCTGATTTATTTCAACATTAACGCTTCATCGTTTTCTTGAATTATGGAATTAATGTAAAGTTTAGAAACACGCGATGATCTTAATTACAACAGAATATAACTAACTTTCTAAGGAAAAACAATATTAAAATATCTATGACGTAATTTCAGGAACCATCTTGTAAACACATTTTCATACCGAATGTGAGAAGAGAGCGATATATTTAAAATTTTCTGTTATTTTTTTTTATTTGGCTTGAAGTTTACCCAAGCACTCTGCAAATAGCTCATGTTTAATAGAAAAACGTGGAAATCCGGATCACATCCGTGTTATTGAAAATAATTTCACATCTGTATGATCATTTTGCTGCAGTAAAACTATAAGAAGAGATGTAAACATTGATAATAATTTTTTTGTGGTTAAACATTAAATATACCGTTTCTATCGTTAAAGATATCTATATTATTATGGTATTCGCAAAAATGTATGCAGTGATAATGTCTGTGCCAAAAAAAAAATCATTTGAAGACTTGACATTTTTGTTAATAAAGTACTCACACGTTGAAATATGTGCAAATATCATATTATGGCTCCTATCGACAAACTAAGAGTTGCGAACAGGACAGAAGGCAGTGGAGGAAACTGCTCCAGGAGAAGGCGTAGTCCTTCAATGGGACGTAGCCATGGGAAAAGAAAGAAAGAAGAAGAAGAATTAACTTGGCCAGCGTAGGCAAATATCTCTGTTGCTATATCTTTCTTATATTGATATCTGTCGAATGTATTTCACAGAAATCTACCGTCTCCACCGAATTTGGCGTGATGCCGCCCATGTGTTTAGCCAGCTATAAGATTGCATAGACTTTTTGTTATCGACTAAAAAGCAACCTCATCAAGAACTAGTGCATTGCTGTATTAAATATGTGTCACAATATATATATTACGTACTAGGTATTTTTTTCTAAACTATCAATCAATTTTATATTCAACATGGTATTTCTGTTTTTATTGAGTGTAATAATAATTATTCGTAATACTGGTAAAATATTCTGATTATACAGCATCTATGTAAGTTTTAATAAGCATACTAGGTGGGTCAAAAAAGGAATGAATAAAATCATTCTCACAAGCTTATGAAATTTTTAAAATTAAGATTTCTTATCTTATCAAAAATCTTGTTCACCTTGCTCACATTTCTAGGGAGGAAATTTCAACTCTCCTTCACCCCCACCAAGGGTTGCTATGGAGATATTCGGTATCCTAAGCTCTTAAGGATTGTTCCGTAGGCACTCTGCCAGAGAAAAGTGCTCAAGATGACTTTTATTTAACCATATACTTTTATGAATATAATTAGAAACTTTTCTTTTCAATTTCGAAACATTTCTTGGGATGTCATTTGTCTGCTTGTGAAAGGTGGAAAAACGTGGAAAAAATGTGTTTTAAAAATGTTAAACTCTAAAACACATTTTTTTTTTTTTTTCATTTAATAACCTCAACAACAGGCCAGTAGGCCCAACGACACCGCGTAACGAACACCCAGTCTTGACTAACCACGTAACAAACACCCAGGCTTGAGAGAAAATACTTTTGATTTTTTTTGTTTCCCCACCGGGAATCGAACCCGGAACCTCCGCATCGTAGCTCCAGCGTCTTAGCCATTACGCGGCGAAGGCCGCTAACTATCTCGGAAACTTTCCGGCGTAGGCGTAGTAGTAAAAACAAACCCTTTCAACGACTTTTAGCAATTCAAGAAAATTTTAAAATTATTTATTTAAAGTTAAACGTTTCTTGTAATAAGCAGTAAGTTTTTATCTCTGCAAAAAAATATCTGATACAACCTTCAACAAAGGCTTGTGAAGGCTACGTTGCCAAAGAAGGCTGTATTTTCGAGGCTACGATGTATCAGGAGAACAGAAATGCGAGGAGGTAAGTGAAACGACAAACCGGCGGGACTCGTTCGTAGTATTTCACATGAGCGAGGAAAAGCGAGTAGAAAACGTTTTCCCCAGCAATAAATGCCGTCGCTGGAGAACGATGGTTATATCTGAAAATTAATAAGTTAGAAAGAGATAAACTAGATCTACGATGGCGTGGGTTCTCTATTAGGGGTTGGCCAAGGATTCCGGGAAAACTGGTATTCGGAACGAAAACCGCTTTGCGATATCAGGAGCACATACCAGCGCAAGGGTAAGGGAAATAAACTTCCACTGCTACAATATGTAAGAGGGAGTAAGTAGGGGTAGAAAGGGAGAGGTGGTTAAATAGGAGCCCCCCGTGATTAATGTTTTGCGCACGCCAGGTGTTTGGAGGGAGCTATAGATTAGCATTCAACTGTAAGTTAGAGAAGGGTAGGTAAGTTATCGGTAATTGAATCAAATCATTTTAATGGGAATTTTAATTTTTGGCGGGTAGGCAGTGAACGCTTATTTACCTATATTTAAAACTCAATTTTGTGTTATTTTCACTCTATATGATTAATTACTTTATAAAATGTGTTTTATTGTGTTAATTTTTTTTTAACTCTCTAAACGTAGACCTTTTTAACGCTCCTTAAATATTTTTTTCACTTCCACATTTTCAGGGCTTTTGAGAAAAAAAAAATTTCAAATGCTTTAGATTCTGTGTTTTTTGACTTTTGGTTTATAACTATTGCAGAATAAAGAATTTTAGCAATAATATCTTCGTATTATTTCATCAAAAAAAGAAAACAATATTGTCTAATAGAAAAAATTGTCAAAATCATGACCATTTTTTAAACATTTAACAGTGAAAATGCAATGTCTGTGATTCGTATTAAGCTTTCAAATTGTACCACCAATGCGGGGCATTTGTATCAGGGAAGCAGAATAGCACAGAGGTGAAAAATCGATTTTCCGGCCAACGAAAAAGTCGTTGGTTTTGACAGGTTTCGAAATATTCAACAAAAATGTAAAAATTGTTTTTATTTTCTACGAAAAAACCTTACTATAATAATAAATTTATATTATATTTTAAAAATCTTTGATTCTAATTGCAGTTTCAATCTTACTTAGTACGGTAAGTGAAATTAAATCCAGTTTAAAGCATTAGGGTTGATGAAATGATTTGCATTTTAACGGATCAGGGTTGCTCTACCAGGAGAATATATTTTTTATGAGATCGACGGCGACGATAGGTTTTAATCAACACAGACCATTTATAGAGTAAATAAAGCCACACTGGCTCTCTTCTTTGAGTTTTGAAGTAAGGGATTTATTCCTTAAAGTGTTTTTGAGTAGCGAATTTGTAAGTAACTGCCAGATATTAAAGTTCTTTAGAGATAAATGTGACATAGGTAATTTAAAAGTTTTATTTTGTTATTATGACATAGTAGTAATAGTATTATGACATTTTATGACACTTAATAACAAAAAAAATACTTACCCACCTCTTTCTCGTATTTGTACGGTAAATGTATTGATGAAATTTCTTTACCTGAAAAAAAAGAAAATTAAGGCTTTTAGATGCATAAATATTGTAAAAGAAAAATTTATTGCATATTACTTAGGTCATTTAGGTACATATAGATAGATATCTATGCGAAATATCAGGAGTTCTACAAATAAAGTTTTTCTAAACATTACGTCGATAAAAAAATGCTCTTTTTTACTAAAGTCGTTATAAAATATTAAAGTGCTTACTCATCCAAGTACGGATTTTCTCGTTTTGGTTTTTGTTGTACCTACATAAAATTAAAAGAAACACGAGATCCGGAAAGCGCTTTTTATCTACAAAGCTTGCTAGATTTCCTTTAAAACAACTTATTTATTTTAAATTTGAACATCTTCATCTTTTAAAATATCTATACCTACCAGATTTGTGACAAATTCTTTCCTATGTAATATTTATACCCCCTCGAATTTAATTTTTCATACCTTATAATAATAATCCATTCTTAACGTTTTATACGTATAAACGTTTAAGTCTGTATAACAAAGCGTTATAAAATCTGAACCATATCTGTTAACAAAATTTATAAATTACTAGAAAAACTACTTGTCTAAACAATAATCAATTACCAGTAAACCGTATGTTTGTACATAGGTACGCATAGTTACAAGTAAATTAATGTACCTACTTTTATATGAATTATCACTCTCTTTATGAATAACATATAATTATGTTTGACCTACGAGATATTTAACGAAGGTAACTTTGATTTTCTAAGCTGAATGTTTAACTTTGCATAGAATACCGTAGACGAAAGAGAAGTAAATTAAAAATTTTATTCTAAGATTTCCCTAAAGATTTCTCAGCTCGTTCGTTTACAAGCACAAAAATAAGAAAAATAGTTCAAAAAATGTTCCCTTAGTTCCTATTGAGGTGTATTTCCCGAATGAAAGATCTGTGTCTACCAAAAATACGAAAAACTCATTTTTATTGGACTTGATAATCAAATTGGACTTGATAATTAAACATTAAAATCATTATTATTGTGCAAAATAATTACTCAAATTCTTACATTATAATACATAGAGTCGTTAAAAAAATGGTGCTTTTTACATATTTTTTCTAATGAAACGTCGCAAATATGTTTTATATAATTCGTTTCAGAAAAATTTCCACTATGTCGAAATTTGAGGTTTGCTTTGTTAAACGCGTTGTGGCATTTCGTTTTTTATTTTACTAATTTTAAACAAGTATCGAGACCAGTAAAAAAACTCACCAATACACAATACAAACCGTGTTTCGGTGAGCTTTTTTCAGCTAGTACATGCATATCGATACTGGTTTATAAGTCTGTAAAATATAAACTGAAACGCCAATTATAAAGTTTTGAGAAAACGGTCCACATTTTCTACAAACTGCTTTACACAGCGGGGGTTACAATAAATTATTTTAATAACACCATCTAGCGGGTTTTTGAAAAAACTAATAAAACCATTTTAAGCAAATACGCAAACCTTTAAAATGATATTTAGCTAACATTCCGTTCAGTACACTATCTATTTAAAATAAATTAAAAATTGATATTGGTGTCTTATTAAATCGTAGCATAAATAAAAATTGTGTACAACTTACTCAGCATTGAACGTTTTTCAAATAAAAAATATTCTGTTGATTGCCATCTAGTGTCAGAAAAGAGAAAAACAGATGGAAAGTTCTTGAGAAAATCACCAGACGATTTGTGTGAAAACGGATGCTGAACTATAATCGTTTTCTTCTCTTGTTAGTAAGAGTTTAATGTGAAATGAATTATTACAATGCATAACAATAACAGTAATTTAAAAAAAAAATTACTATTGGTCCAATCTTTTTTTACTGAAAAACAAATTACACCTAAGTCAAACACCATGAAAATTTATGTCGAACAATCTGTTAAAATTTTATATAAATTCACAGCAAAGTAGAATCGTTAAAATATAGTAATGTATAAAGTTATTTAAAAAATAATAAGGCAAATTAAATTAGGTATTATTGTTTTTTAAGGTTTATTGACACAAACAATAAATATTTTAAAATAATTAATCAAAAGAAATAGTGCTTAAAATCAACATTTAGCTGAAAATGTGAAATGTGTCATATATAAATTCAGGATTATAAATTTTTTTAATTATCGTGGTAATACATATTTTTTGATGGTGTGTGGTGTGTCCATATAAAAACCTTAAATTTAAAGTCCACAATAACACAATTAAACTTGGAACAGGTAAGTCTATTTAGATAAAAGCCTCAGTATTACTTAATTGTATGCCTATTTTTATTATAATATATTATCTTAAATCCAAATACAGATTAATTAAATTAAATAAATAAATAAAGTAAATTCACCAACACGGAGATGTCTGTGTCTGTAAATCTAAATAAATGAAATTTTGTCAAAAACGAAAAATTCTAACTGCAGTTAATCATTTCATACGAACAAAAGATAACAAAGAACTTACTAATGCCCACTTTATATGAGACAGTTTCTTGTTCAGAAAAACTACACAGTTTATTGTTCAGAAAACTGTGCAGTCTGTCAAACTTCTGTCAAAGACACGCTAAATATGTGTATTTTTGAAACGCGATTGTATGTTATTATCGTATGTTTGCTCTCAGGAAATTGTGATATATTTAGCTAATAATGTTAAATATGTTATTGTCTTTTTTACGTATTTAAAAAGCATACAATAAACCAATGTCTATTTAAAAACGTTTACATAAAAAACATTGACTGTCATGTCAGCTTAAATCTGACACTAGCACACAGTTTTTCATGCAGTTTTAGCTTTATACGGGACCGTTTTCAGACTGCACAGGAAACTGTGTAGTAAACTGCGCCATATAAAGTGGGCTTAAGAAAAATGCTCAATGTGACTAGGGTCAGAAAAAACATATTTTACTGAAAAATGAAAAAATATGGCAGAATAATTTACTCGCGTGGTTTTTTATTTTTGTATGATTTATACGAACTTTATATATTTATTTTTATATGCATCTTTATTAAAAATTCGGAATATCTGCTAATTTAACCTATACAACCCTACGTAAAGGTCATTCATCATCAGAGAGCAGGGGCCAGTGGAGTGGAAATATCTAATTAAATGTCACAAAAACATGTAAACTGTAATAATATATGGATTAAAAAATGATATATTTAAATTACGCTTAATTTAAGGGCACTTAAATGCGCTTTAATAAAGAAAAAAATTGTGTTTTATAGTTGTTTCTTATGCTGTTATTTAATTTATTATTGAATATTTATATACTTATCTAATATATATTTCAGACGGGTGGACGTCATCAGGAAGTCTGCTGGACGACAGTGGATGGGGGCGGCGCAGGATCGGGATGAGTAGAGACGGCAGGGGAGGGCCTATGTCCAGCAGAGGACCTCATAGGTCTGAAGTGATGCTGATGAATAGGGAATATTTATTATAAAGTTTTGTTTAAAATAAGTTTGTCTTTCCAATAAAATAACTTGTTAGGACTAGGTAAAAATACCACTGATTTTAATATTTTATATACGCGCACAAATAAGTACAATTTGAGGTTGAATTTAAATATGTAAAATTTCTAGGTATAGGTTATTTTCGAAATTAATATTTAAACGTAAATTTTTCACTCCTTGAAAACCGGGTCAAGATTCTTAACAAATTTAAGTATCTCCTTTATAACTAATCCATTATTACGAACCTATCTTCTTATTAAATTATTTAATGAAACATCAAAAGTTGTAAAATCATTAAAGAATAACATAGTATTTATTTTTTACCCTGTTAGGGATGCTTAGTATCTTCATAATTATAATACAGCGCGTATAATTAATAATTACCAATTAGAAATTTAACTACGGACCTATTATATTTCTAAACGTACCATACAAAATAAATAACATACTACTTTTTGCTACCCGTTTTTTACCCAAGGTTTTTGCTTAAATCAAAGTACTTGTTTATGCGAAAGATCCCATGAATAATTTGATAGCTACTTATAGCAGTAATCCAGAAGGATTTCATCAAAATTCCATAGCTTGAGTGTACCTAAGAGAGTTGTTAAAACACAAGTCCTTTATACAAATGTAATTTTAAATTTCGTGTGTGTGAATACAGAGCACAGTTAATTAAGTAGTAATTATAAGTAATAACTAGGATTCTCTGCCTAACGACAGAAGAATAGCTTCTAATTATAATATCTGCATGTTTGTTCAACAGAAGTAATTAATGAAATGATGGTACATTACAAATTGTACAATCCAGAAATTTAATAATAATAAATATACAATATTGCAAATGATCGAAATATTTAAATTTTTTGCATTTGAAACTTTTTTTACAAAAAAAACTAAAAGCTATTATTGTTATTTAAATAAATACGATGTCCTTCGTGAAACAATGTTATGCACCATGTGGGTGTAAAGTAATTTTAAAACGTTGCTTGATTTTAAAAACTTAAATTGATTTTAATTTTAAAAGCACCTTAAAATTTGCAAAAAGGTAATGTTATCTGTGTAAATTGTATTATAATTTAATGACGTGCATGGTTGTAACTTTAAATTGCAGATTGCAAAAAGGTTCATTTAAGGTACCATATTTTCAGTGCTATCCTGCCTCGGTTTGGCGTGAAATCGCATTGAATGTTGCAAATACCGTTTATTACATAGAAAAATGATGCAAAGGCAAATGACATAAAAGTGATAACAAAAAAAAAAAAATAACATCATCCAAAAAATGGATTAAACCGAGCTTCTCAAAAAAAATTGTCCCAGATGGCTTTAAAGCCCATTGCTAAGACAGAGAGATCTGAGAACGATATATAGTTAAATCAGAGAAGTCATGGATTCAAACATCAATGCGAGGATAGACGCCTTGACATTATTATCCTACATTTCTTTGAAAGTTACGATATTTTGAAAATGTTGATTATATAACTGAATCGAAAAAGTATAACATGAGAATAAAAAAATTGTTATTGCAGAAGATTTAAAAATTGAAATATCCAATCACAGGAATGCGTAGTTTCTCCTTCTTTTGAAATTTATGTAATTATAACTGGCATCGAAAATTATAAAGAATCGAAAAAGTTTAAAAATGATATTCAAATAGGAATGCGTAGCAATGCTTATGTCGTAAAAAAAAGTGCTTAAGCTTAAAAAGGGCATCATCTTTATTAACTCTAAGTTACACGCGTGATTATGACTCTGGCATACTGTTCTCTTGAATGGCTAGGCTATTAATTGAAAACAATCAAATTACATATACATTCTAATGCGGATAAAGTAAAATATTAATTACAGCACTCTCAATAACTAACATTTATGTTAATACTAAAAAAATGATTGGTTGTTTTTACAGTGGAGTAAAAAATGTACGACAAATAAATATTTATTTCTGTGCTTTTCAGGACTTTCAGTGACCCAAAAATTGGACTTTCAGTTTTCAGTGTGTTCATAAAATTGCTTTATTCCGCTTGATACAAGGTACACAATACATATGAAGCTTTCATTACGAGATGATATTTTGAGTTGTATTTTTTAAGTCAATAGAATATAAAGTACATAAAATTCCATGCAATTCAATATTTTTGTACATTAATTTCTGTAGTTTTATTTTTATTACCTCAAAAGGTTAAGAGGCTCAATTACAGAGAAGAACAGCGTAAGACAGCACCAGACTTTATTATAAGCTATATCACTAGGGATTGAACTAGGATCCTCTGTGTTAAGGATATCACTAGGGATTGAACTAGGATCCTCTGTAATATAAGTTAAGCTTCTTTTACTTTTGTAATCGGATAACTATTTTTACTTGAATATTTGTTTAAAGTTATTGAAATGATGACTTAACCACTGACGAAGATATTGTCCATATAATTTTAGGAGAAAAAAGAAGCTAAATCTTGGTTATTAATGATTAAAAAACTTTTATTGAAAACTGAAATAACAATTTACAATGGAAAACCTGTATAAGGTAACTCTTGATTTCATGATACCCACTTGAGTTGGAAAGTTAAGTGCCGGGAAAGTACCTACCCTTAACGATTTCAAAAGATATTTTCAATTTGAATGGAAGGGCATGTGAATTTTTATCTGTTAAATATATTATTTCACTTTACATTTTTTGTTATTACATAATAAAGGTGAGACGATAAAATATACGCAATATCGTATTACTTAAATCTTGAACGACAGAAAGGGTAGTATTGATATCTAGAAAGCAGCAAACAGCTTCGGTAGATATATACTCTGAATCGAAAGTATATTTCCGAGTCGTGACTTTCCATTTCACTGGGGCCCAAATAACATTAACATAGTGGAGGCCGTTTTATGATCAAATGTTCTAATCCGGAATCTCTTTTAGGACACTTTTTTTAGCTTTTAAGTTGAATTAATTATCCGCAATTTAAAAAGTCATAATTTTTTACTCTTTTCCATAGATTTTACAGAAAGACGCAGCCAGAAAAAGAATACGCTTACCAAGATAGTGGCAGTGGAAGAAACTTATATTACAGAGGGCGTTCCACAAAAAAAGAATAAAATTGTAGTTTTCATTCCCAAGAAAAGTATTGTGGTAGGTACCATGCTGTTGGAAAAACTTTTTCATCCTGAGCCTGTGGGCGGGGAGTCAGATCACCACAGACAGATCAGGCGTCTGTCTCATCTGCTTCCTCGTCCCGTGATCAGGGGGACAGGATCTGATGTTGTTATCATTACGGAGGAGGAGGTTGAGGCCATTGTCAAGAGGCTGGGGTCAACTAAGTCTCCGGGTATTGACGGGGTCACTGGGATTATCGTTCGGAACGTCTGTTGCTTTGTGCGGTTCTAGCTAGCTGAGGTCATGTCTCTGTGTCTGAAACGAGGGATTTTACCCACCGAGTGGAAAAGGGGACTGCTCAAGATTATTCCCAAGGGGAACGATAAACCACACGAGCTTATTGATCAATCACTTTTCTTTCTCTTTCGCCGTAGGTGAATCTTAGTCACCACATTGTGATCGTCAGTTTGGCTTTGTCCGAGAGAAATCTATCGATCATGCGATCTCTTATGCTTTGAACTGGGTAAGTAGACCTGAGAAGTACATATGCATGTATAATCGAAGTGTTTTTGGATATATCAGGTGCCTTTGATAACGCATGGTGGATTATTATCCTTTCCAAAATTTAAATGTCGTCGGTGTGCAAGGGATTTATTTTGGGTTATCGGGAATTATTTTGCGGGTAGGGATATTGGGGTTATTTTCGGTAACACAGTAATTGTAGAGTGCCAAACATGGGATGTTCACAGGGTTTTATCCTCGAACCCACTCTGTGGAATGTGCTCTTTGATGATTTGCTGATATTTCCTTTTCCTGGTGTCTGCATGATTATTGCGTATGCAGACAATGGATTATTGCTTGTTGCCGGCAGTTTGAGAGCTAAGATTGAACAGAAGGTAGAGTGTACTATATGTAAGATTGCAGAATGGGGCGAAAGAGACAGGATCGAATGTGGAGAATTTCAAGGCTTTCCAGCGGTTTGTCGGTGCCTGGGTGTCGCGGTTGGATGAATTCGGTGAACCAGGGGTACTGTTTCTGGGGCTGTCGTCCTTGTACCGTACGCCTTGGTGGGTTAGAGGTGCAGTGTCTGTGACGTCCTCTTCCCTACGGGGGTATTTTAGATCGGATACCCTTCTCGTCTCTGTCATCGGAAGCTTCCCTTCCCTTTGGGCAATTTGTTCTTTCTTTTTCTGATGTATATACTGCTACTTTGTGTATATGAATATTTTTGAATACTTTGTTCTGCTTATACGATACTTATTTTTTTTGTTTGTTAATATTACCAACCATATAACTTTTATCAAATAAAATTTACTTTCGATTCGTATTCGGGGAATTGTGAGCGGTGGCACTGTGAAACTCTTTTGAGTCGATCGATGCTCCCGCTCCCTGATTTAACTTCACTTTTGGACTGCAATTTGCTTTTGCGTTTGCAAATTTAAAGTATGTCGAATCGTTTAAAATAGTGTAGCTGATGGGATCCTGAATCCACTCAAAAACAGCTTCGGATGGAGGTGGGCGGGATGGGGATCCCCCTTATTATTAGTTTTGTTTATAACGGCACAATTGTCATTTACAAAATTCATAAAGTAATATACAGTAAAACAATATTATTATAATTGCATTATAATCTTTAAAACATTACTTGGAATTAAGCACTAGTTTTTAAAAAATGTAAAAACGTAACAATCCATAAAATATTTGGCGTTTGATGTGTTGATGATAAAACGATTTCTCCGGTTTAATTTTAAAAAAGTTTCACGTTGAGATTGTACAAATTTAATGTTCGTAATTTTAGGTACTTTGATTAATTTTAACTCACATAATATGCGGTTCTTTTACCAATTATCTGTACCACAAACATTTTTAATTAAAAATGTTTTCAATAGAAAGAACTTTTGTTTTGACAAACATTTTAGATTAAAAATATTGAATGTGAATATAACATTAAACAATTAGTTGAAAAAAAACCATAATATTATGATTTCTTTGGTAGGTACCATCACAGATGGAAATAATAAAATTTTATATAACACTTTGAAAGCAGTTTTTAAAAATAATTTAAACTTTGAATATTTTATGGAATAAATTCAAACCTTTTTTGTTATTTATTTGTATTGTAACTGAATAACAAAATGATGAAATAAGATTTTTATTAAATTACTATTTTAAAGTAAGCTATTTGGTAAATCTATAGACGGTAATTTAATATAATGGGAAATTTATTTGAATTGAAGCATTCATTGATTCACTGTATGTTTTTAAAAAACAATGGCCAATATAGGCAAACACAATCAGTTAGCTGTTACATCCATTTTCTGAATAAAAAAGAACATAAATATATATTTCACCGCGTTGTCAAAACGAAAAATAACAACCACCCATTAATAAAACATGTATTATTAAAATATATTTGAATATTTCATGTTTTAAATTCGTGAATTTATTTCAATTCAATTAACATAGCACGCAGATCTTTTACATGTTAGATTTCACAAAACACATTTATTCTATTTCGACGGAAAATTGCGGATGTTATTTTCCCTCTATTTCTAATTATCTACAATAATTATAAACCACAAAAATTAACCATGTTAATATGAAAGTTATGAACTCGTTATTTGATAAAGCAGTTTTTTTAAGTACCTATAATTGAGTGTTAAATATATCCGTAAAGTTCCAAAACACTTTTAAATTCATTCACCAAGAGCAAAATGCTTATCAGAAATTAATGTCAACAGGCAGTTAACGTTTGAGCTAACCCAGATTTTATAAATATCGGTGTGTAAATTCTCTTGTCACGCACCAAATAGCATTATGTTAAAAAAAAATACCTTATGAATATTTCACTATCCTAACACTAATCACTAACACTAACTTTAAGAAATATTTTGGTCAGTTGCAGTATTAATTTGGACTTTGGCTATAAAGTAAATATTTTTCACGGGGATTTTTATTTTGTTTTTGGAAGCTCTTCTTTACGTTTTTTAATCCCTTTGATAAAAAATACCGAGAACTCACAACGTATTTTGCTGGTATGAAACAAAATAGACAATATGAACCGTGGCGTTTATTTTTACTCCTTTGTTATATAAAACATATAAATGAACTATTTTCGGATTTTATTATCAACTAGTAATGTTTCCGGGAAAAAAGGTACTGTAAAAAATACAATAAAAATAATCTTATAGCATTCAAACGACTTTCATCTCAAAATAATTGGAGATAGCAAATCTCACAACAGATGCGGGTTTAAAATAAAAGTATTTGAATTATGCTGAAAAATAATAGTTTTTTGTGAGTAGGTCATAAATCAAACCATAAATTCGTCATTTACAATTATTTTATCAGATTAATGTCAATTGTCTTAATTAATAACAGAGAGAAACAACATCACAAACTACCCGACGTAATAAAAATTGCTTTTTGATTTATGTGCTCTCACTGGTAATCGAACCAAGAGCCTCCGAATTATGATTCCAAGGTCTAATCCATTAAATTACCCATAATTAAGAAAGTATTAATTTAACTTTAAAAACATTTTTACTCGATCTTTCAACGAACTGCTATAATATGTACTCCTCTTTGTTCAACCAGATTTCGCTTATTAATATCAAAATTAATTCCAAATACCTTTCTAAATTAGTTCGTAAATCATATTGTTGCTTAATTATTTTCGACGAACTTCAATTTGAGAATCTAAAAATGCTTTACAAAATTGTCTAAAACTGTAAATCTTGTACTAACTCGGCAGCCTTAAAGCCCCCGGCTAAACCTTTACCTGGCCTCCCTGGGAAGGATTCCCATCGTTATCATCTCAAAGCAAGATACTTTTATTTTGTATTTTATTGAAAACCATTTTTCCTTTTATGTTTGGGGTTTTGTTGTGTTTATATTAAGAAAATGGTAGAAACATTCGTTTTAAGGCGAGTACTCACTTGCCAATGCTAATTTATTTCTTTCTGATAATTTGATATCTCAGGCGATCTGTAGTTGAACTCTCTGGAGGTACGATAGATGTAGGATTGACCAATTATAAAAAATTGGATTTTATAGGTTTTTGTATTTTTTTTCAGAGAACATAAAGATAAAAAATATGATATGACATCTCAACAGAGAAGTTTGGAAGGAAATATGGATATCTAGGCGTTTAAATGGCATATTTATGACCTGTCATTGGCTGGGTTAAGTGCCCACTTGATGTATTACAACATTTTCCATTTCGCCTAGTATTTGATATCCATGTCTGCCAATTATCAGAACTTGTATATATACCGTGAAATGGCGCGACGCTTCACATGCGAACACTCTCTTTCATCTTTTGAGAAAATTGCCAAATATTCTAGCAGAATTTTTTTTTTTTTACGTTATCTAATTATAGCGCATAATTTATCTATGTAATGTAGAAAAATATGTATTTATATATATCAGGGGCCTCAGTTGTTTAACGTATTGCCAAAGAAGTTACGCGAAAAA
>JAGVSP010002783.1:0-78337 GCA_022494985.1 Micrasema minimum
AAAGTGGAAAGGAGATGAAAGAGAATAGGAATTCTAAAGAATGTAATTTAGAATGCTTTTGTGGGAATGGTCAACCATTATTCAACGTCTTAAAAGAACTATTTTTTTTAAAATATATATAAGACAATATGGTTTCTCTGAAAAAAACAAAGTTTCTTTATTTAATTTCTCATGCATAATAACAAACAATTGAAGATAAATAAATTATAAATCATAGTAAATCACCTGAAAAAACAAAGAAACGATATTAAAAGTCTTTAACTATAATTATTTTAGTCTTAAATTTTTCACTAACTACACTATTATTCCATCTCTATGGTAACAGATTACAGCTCACTGCTTTACCAACACTGCACTTAATCACCCACTCCACAGATGGCGCTGAAGAAAGTATTTCTTTACATATATTTTTTTAATTTTCATATGAATACAGTATGAAAGCTGTCTGGAGATCATTTTTTTACTCGGTTAAAACAAAATTCCGCCTCTATAACGCCTGCATGACACCTGTATGGCTGCGAATCATGGCACCTAACCAGGGCCCAAAATAGCAGACTTCTGAGTTTTGAGAATAGGTGTCTTAGAAGAATATTAGGTGTGCGGTGGTTTGACTTTGTAAGGGAAGTGAGGCAACGGACACAGCAACCCTTAGTATCCACTGTCATACGGCGAAGGCGTTTCGGCATCCATTGTATCCAATGCAATACATTATCTTGAAACCGGTCGGGGGAATTATGAATTAAAAAAATAAAATGTTTAAAACAAAGTGTTTTATTTAAATAGTCTACATTCATTGGTCATTAGTCTACGGAGGCCGCTTTATTAACAAAACATTGTTTGTATTGTTTAAAAGTAACAAATTATACAACATTTTAGGCATGTTTAAATACTTGTACACAAATCTGGATTTTATCCCAAGACGTGGGTATATATTTCATTTTATATCCCTACAGAGATAAGGTAGAATTTTTTTCTTCTCAAATTCAGGAATATGGATATTCGAGCATTTACAGGGCTTATGACCTGTCATTGGCTGGGTTAAGTGGCCACTAAAATAAAAAATGTTACCTTGTGTGGATACTCGCTAATGAGCGGAAAGGGGAATGTTGTAGTACGTAAAGTGGCCACTTAACCCAGCCAATGATAGGTCATAAGCCCTGTAAACGCTCGAATATCCATATTCAAATTTGAGAAAGAAAAAAAAATTCTACCTCATCTCTGTAGGGATATAAAATGAAATATGTAACAATTTTTTTTTTTATAAACAAAGAAAATTTTAGGTGTTATGTAGTAAAATAAAACCAGAAGTTTGCTAGGAACGCGCCAATAAGGAATAATTGAAGAAAATTGCATTGTTCGTTCAATGTCGGTAAAGCAGGGAAATTCCGGTAAGACTTTAAATAATGCTGGCGTTTTGGTAGGATCTGCGAGCAGCGTTTAGACAAAGATTATATTCCCTCAATTATTCATTATTATTGCATTTGGCTGCCATGCCAAGTCGCGGGTTCAATTCCCGATGGCCGTCAACATAAAATGTTAATTTAAACGTGAATTTTACAAGCATTAGACTGATCATCTTGCCTTCATGTAATAAATGATCTAGATTCGCGGCACTTGTAGCAATGTAAAGTGTAAAAATTTTTAGTTCCCACTATTTTCAATTTGCTCCCGGCTGAAATGAGATTAGCAAAACATTGTAATAAAGGCTTAATAAGAGAGTGGCTACTTGATCAAGAGTTTTTAACTTATCTCTAATTGCGTTTATTGTTCGTAATTATGTACATACTGTATATAAATGTAATCTTAGATATTTAGATTTAATATATATAGTCTGATGTTCAACTTGATCTCTACCAACAAGCCACAAAATTGGCTTGGTAGGATTGTGGTGTGAAAAATAAAAAAAAAATAAAAAAAAGAATTTACGTACATACAAAAAGATACATTCATAAAATTTATATACTAAAAGATATAATTTATTAGTCCAGGTATGTAAATCGGTATAGAACGAAATAAATACAAATATATTTTTTTTAAATGTAGTGCCCTATGCATCATGTAGTGGGTAAGGGAAATCACTTATACATAGTAGTTCGATAATCTTGGCAAAAAGCAATAATCATCATCATCATACCAAATCCGATCCCTATGTGGAGCATATGGAATCCACAAACTGCCTCCAGCGGCCGCCAGCTCCCGTGCATCCTCCCAAGTCAAGTCCACGCCCCGTGGCTCTGACGCAAACTGCCGACGAATTGTCAACAGTGGACGACCAGGACGCCGAGAACCTGATGCCTTTTAAAATAGGCAAGCATGGTTATGGCTCTCGGTAGGCATACGCAGTATATGGCTTAGCCAGCCGAAACGCTCTCGCCGGAGGACAGTAGATACCAAGAGTTGGGTTGCCTCACCTCTGTGTTCCTTACAAAGTCAAACCACCGCACACCTAAAATTCTTCTAAGACACCTATCCTCTGCACTCAGGAGTCTGGTATTTTGGGCCCTGGTTAGGTGCCACGATTCGCAGCTATAGAGGAGAACAGCATAGCAAAGAAAACTGAATTTCGCATATGACATATTATTCAATCGACTTATTAATAATCAAAACGCAAATTCTCCGAAGGTGTAGGCAGAGAGAATAGAACACCAAATCATTCTGGTATGCTTTCTTTGCTTCCTCCACATTCATACATCTTCTCATGCATGTGCGCCGATTATTCCTACTTTTCACACGACCACTTTAAGTCGTTGTTAAGTATGCAAATAATATACACCGTGTCCCACGACGAGACCGCGAAACTCCAGAGGGTGATTATTCATGATATTCTGAGAAAAAAATCTTAATAAAGTTTTTCAAAAAACTCAATTCTAATTTCTTAAAGAAATGATTAAAATATGAATAAAAATTCACGCGTGTAATACCGTCCATTTTTGAACTGGCTCACACCACGTGACCTCCTCCAATAAGCGCGAAGCGAAGCGCGTCCCTATTGGACCGCAAACCAATAAGATCGCGTAGTGATCTCGTATCAATACGTACTTGGTACCTACTTGTAAGGCAAGGCGTACGGTGACCAGAGCGGATCCCCACTCCTCCCCGCCCACCGCCACCCCGCCACCGCTAGCATTTCAAACAGAAGCCAGTATTACACTAGTCGCTTTTTATTAATACTTTTTTTAAAATTAATTATTAAAAATGCCCGGATCAAAAAAAATTCTAGGATTTTTTTCTCAGAATACCATGAACAATCATCCTCCGGAGTTTCGCGGTCTCATCGTGGGACACGGTGTATAATTTCTTTTACGAAATTAAAATTTTATAAAAATCTAAATCACAACGCAATGGCTACAGATTTTGCACTATAAATTTTCAATAAAAGATTACCCAATGCGTTTTCATATTGAGCGTGTAAACCCAACTTCTGGCTTCTTTGGGGAGGAAAGTCATTATACTGGGAATAAATTGTAAGGAGAATACACGACGGCGAGAGATTAAAGGATCTTCTAATAACTTGAGATTCTGATGAGAAGTAGGAGAAGTGGAGAAACCAAGGAGCGAAGGACCTCATTCTCGTTTAACTAGTATAAAAAAAGATAATGGACTTGTGTTCAGAATTAAAAAATAAAAATAATAAATAATCGATTCAATCCGTTTGTTAATCGTATAATGATAGCCCTGAATATGGACACTACAATGTAAGCATGGGCTTATTAGCTCCGGTAAAAGATTGGATATGCAATATATCCTTCCAAGAAAAGATATATATCCATATCCGCTAAATATATCCGGATGTTAGTAAGTTTGGAGATATGTGGAGTGATAAATGTGTCCGAAATAAGTACCTAGCTCCGAATTGTAAATGTATATAATATGGACCTCAGTAAAAAAATGGCGGGCGTTTTGATAACTCGACTCAAATTTTTAATGGGTCCACAAGCGGTAAAAACGAAAATATTGACGTGATAAAGCGCCTGAGCGGAGTGTGCAAGCGAAAGCGCGGAACAAGCGATAGAGAGGCACGATCGCCTAAGCGTTCGGTTTGTGACGCATCTATCTCTCTTCCTCTCCATCGGTCGATGCGTCCGAGTAGAAGGAGACAGCAGCAGCACAAAAGAAGAAAAAACAAAAAAATGTTAATTTATGGAAAAAATTGAAATTTTCAATTAACTCCTGCTTTGTATTATACAAAATAATAATAATACAGTAATAGTAATTCAACTCAATCCATAAAAGTGTGCTATTTTTCATCAATGTTTTCTTATGACGACGTTATCACGTAAAATTATCGTCCGTAAACTGACTTTACAGGCAACCAAAAGTTTTTTTATTGATATAATCCAAGATTTTATGTTTTCTTTGATTCATATTAAAAAAACGAGTACCATATCAAAATTATGCGTATATGACGTTTACACTTCGCGCAATAGTCACGACAACCTTTAATAGTCTCTCTCTTTCATTCTACAGTATTTCATTTTACCGTAGCATATTTCGGACTCCTTTTATCTCCTCGCACCAATGTACGAAGTACGAGTATCTTCTCGCTCACCCGAACAAGGAATCCATATGATGTGTCACTCCGGCCGCTAGATATGTAGGATATAGGATATGTTTAATTTGTGGAAAGGGAATGAGTGGATACGGATCCACTTAGAGATATATATCCGAAGATATAGATGTATTGAACAATGAAAGCCCCACCCTTTCCCTAGACTGCTTTAAAGACTATTGAGTCTTTTTTCAGTCCAGCCAACTCTACCGATTTTTTCAACAAGCTAAACCGCGATTTTAAGATTGTTAGTGTGATAAATATACGGATGAATTTACGATTATGTACGCGAACAAATGCTTTCATTGTACCCCTACCACCGTCTCGGCTTATGTATTATAATTGTCATTGTTTCCATCACCCAAACCAACCAGAGTCGGCCCAAATTAACAGTGGTAGGGATGTTAGTTTCTACCCCGATCATTATTTATTAGTAATTACAACCACCCGTGTAGAGACCGGTATCCCGCCTCGCCAGGCCCCCCATCCCAGACATCCACCCGTGCATCCGCGGTCAGGGTCTCAAGGGAGGGGGTATTAGGGAAAAGAGGGGAGGGGACAGGACGCATGTGTGCATCTCACACTATCATCCTATCTGGCAGACACTTTTTCATACGTCCCCTGCCGTACCTTATCACAATACCTATCCAAAGACCATCCTATCGTTACAAAAGACACAATACAATTGAGTTGAGGGATGGGATATAATTTGAGACCTCCACGCACGCACATACAAACAGCCCGGGACGGGCCGCCCGTGCGAAGGCACACCAAGTCCCCCCCGGGGACTACCCCACTAAGCAATCTATTAGTTCTAGATACTTCCTTTTGCGGAACGAAAAGTGCACAAAAATATAGATGTGTCCGGAGTTACTCATGCCTATAATGCAATGTGCTCCGCAATGTTAGTAACACAAAGCCCACAAACACGGCATAATAACCACAGTGAAAGCCCCACCCTTTCCCTAGACTGTTTAAAGACTATTGAGTCTTTTTTCAGTCCAGCACAACTCTACCGATTTTTTAAAGCTAATCCGCGAAATTTAATAGATTCAGTTTTAACTGGAAAAAGCGGAAGAAAAGAAGGTTAAATACGCGACCAAATGCTTTCATTGCCCCTATCACTGTCTCGGCTCTAAGATTG
The DNA here is from genome assembly GCA_022494985.1 of Micrasema minimum. Classification (NCBI taxonomy): domain Eukaryota; kingdom Metazoa; phylum Arthropoda; class Insecta; order Trichoptera; family Brachycentridae; genus Micrasema; species Micrasema minimum. The sequence goes on from JAGVSP010002783.1 coordinate 5,694, forward strand.
TCATAAACACATTCACCCCAACCTGCTCAAGGAGCTGGCCCAAATTTACAGTGATAGGGATATTAGTAATTTTACCCCTTTTTTAGTAGTTAGTTACAACGCATAATAACCCTTGTTTAAACTGTTTGCTTGATATGAGTCTATTTTGAAAGGGTTTATCTACCACAGGTGGCAAGTCGAGATATATAAGCAGAACGCCATTACAGTGCGCAAATATAATATAAGAATTTTATTAAGGCAAGAAACTGAGTCGTAGTGGCTGGATGGTAATTTCCAAGATTTACGATGTTAATAACAGTGCATTCCTTGTAGGGACCACGATTTAGGGGAGCCATATCCAATGTTGTGGGCGAAAATGTCGTAAGTTATATTTTGGAGAATTTACATAATATTTTTTTATAAACATATTTTTATAATACTAATACAGTGCTCAATGCTCCATTAGGTGCGGAAATTGATTTATAATACACTTAGATCTGCCTTGCAGAGTAAATTATTTAGAAAAAGTAATGACACGAAGATTCCGCACCTCAATACACTTACACGGGTCGACCTATCAGAGCCCTTCGACTGCCGGCAAGCATCCGCCCACACACCGCAAAAGGTATGGGCTATATATAGGGTAACAGTAACAGTATACAATACTAACCCGTTCCTTACGAGAAGCGTTCATGAATTTTACCATGCATCTAAAATGACTTTTTTTTTTCTTGTTGGCTATTATTTTAGAAGAAAACTTTCTTTGAATAATAATTATTTTAGGCTATGTAAACAAATATAAATAAACACTTACATGTGGAAAGTTACACCATATTTTTTGTTTATTTTATCCGTATGGTTTTTACACGGTTTCACTACACAGGAAGGCATTTCGGAATGTTTTCTGAACGTTCGACTCGGCCGGCGGTTAAAGAAATACTGAATACGCGTCTGGCGGAGTTGGAGGCTTTGGCGGAGTTGAAGTGTCATTCATTTTTTGGGTTCAGTTTAAATCTAAGTGTATTAATAAATCAATGGGTGCGGATAAGGGATAGTAATATTAGTAGGTATACATGGAGTAACAAAACTTATAGTACAACCAGAAAACTGGTGAATCTACATCATATTTGGAGTCAAATGTGAACTGATATGTATGACTTTTGAACCCGATCTTAAAAAAAAAAAAATTTCTTTTCGTAAAAGCTTTCATAAGTATGAGATTAAGTAAAATTCCACACCGATTCTTATTAAAATGCAGTTTTTTAATTTTGTTTTCTCTATGGATAGTATTGATTAAAAAGTTGCAATATCATAACTTATTCCATTATGCCTCGGAGCAGTGGATACGGACAACTTTACGGCGTGAAGTTAGTAGCGGGTTATGTGAGACATTATGACGTCATGTTTTGCAAATGGCCGGATCAGGCCAATACAATAATGCAATCAAGAAAAACATGTTCTGGTTCATAAATATGTAACATATAAGGAAAATATTACACAAACAATTATACAATATTAGAAATAAATAATTTTTATTGTCTTTTGTAAGATGATGTTATTCCTAAAAAAATATGAACTGACTTTCGAACAAGAATTTCAGAGAATTGACATTCCATACTTGAAAAATATATTACCGTGTCTGAGGTGTCTAGTTACCTACAACGTTACTCACTACGTCATCAATAGGCATCTACGTCATCACTACAAATCTACGTCGAACGTTTCGTGTATTGGCCTAAGTGCTGGAGCTCCTTTGTGGAGCATGTGGAAATCACTAGATCCCTCAAGGAGAGCTTATCGCCATGGCTGGCGCTTCCTCGCCACCTTTCTCGCATCCATCAGCTGAGTACATCCGTAGGATGGTCATCGACGGTCTGCCAGGACGGCGGGATCCTGCAGGCGTGGAGAAGAGGCAGCTCGGGTTCAGGCTCTCCCGAGGCACCCGGAGTACATGCCCAAGCCAGGTCCACCGCCGCACCTTCACGACTCCAGCTATTGGAGGTTGCTGAAGTCAAACCACCTAATTCCTAGTATTCTCAAAACTCAACAATCGAGCGTTCTGTTAGCAAACTGTTCCGCACAAAACGATTTGTATGTAATATTGAATGATCGGCACGACTTTGGCTGACTTCGATATATTGAATGCTTTCAAAATCGTAAAAAAACATGTTCAGGACTGACTTATTAATATTTCATCAAATGTCAATTTTGTCCTTCTTGTCCCCTGTATATCTCCTCCTAGCGGCCGGCAACGAAACTTCTCTGAGAAGACATTCAACAGTCGAGTCAAAACCCATCAAACAAAACACATCAACAAAATACAACATAAAATCGAACGATAACGCGGGCCGTGCCATTATCGTAACGTTATTAAAAACCAAGTGAAAACCAACAGAACCACATTAACATTTTAAGCCATATTAACAATTTCCATGTGTACAAATATACGATAGCGCTAAAAAATATAGATATTTAACGTGTCTTTGACAGGCCACAGTTTTCTGAACAAGAAAGTGTTTAGTTTTTGGTCCCGTATAGAGTGCGCATGGAATTTACATTTGAAATGTCTGTTAACCTAACTAACTAACCATCACGCCGTTTCCCCGAAATGTTAGGCAGAGACGATAGAACGCCACACCGCTCTGTCCTGGCACACTTTTCTTGCTTCCTCCACATTCATACATCTTCTCATGCATGCACGTCGATTATTCCGACTTCTTACATGCCCACTTTCAAGCACTTGTTTTACTTGATCGTGCCATGTCTTTCTCTCGCCTTCCTCGATTTCTACATCCAGGCACAGTCACATAATTTTTTTTTAGCCGTTCTTTCGTCATCTATTCGCTCTACATGGCCGAACGATCGTAAAAGACCTTTCTTAATTTTGTCGATAATGCTTATCTCAGCCTCGCACTCTGCTCTAATTTCGACATTTGTACATCTGTCATACATAGTTTTACCACACATTCGCCCGAGAGATCGCATTTGAACCGCATTCAATCTACTTTCGTCCTTCTTTTTCCAGCACCACGCTTCACTACCATACATAAGGGTTGGTACCAGAACTCCATTATGCACTGCCAATTTAGCCTCCTTTGATAAGCACTTATTAGATACGACCGACTTTAAGGCACCATTAACTCTGTTACCGGCACTAACCCTCCTTCAATGTCCTTATCCATATTCCATTTCTGTTAAAACCTCCATAAACATATTCCGTTGATATGTTATAACTATGACTAATTACTTGAGATATAATTTTTTTCAATTAAAAGCTAGCTTACTAAACGGGCTTAATAAAATCCAAAATTGTCGCCAGTACTTGTACCATCTTCAAATACACACATAATCTAATTTTCTATGGATCTTCACTATATTGAACCCGGCATATGATAGCCCGCCGAAACGGATTCCAACATGGCGGACCGGATATAAACGTGGCACCACATCATTTCCGGCGTAATTCAGTCATGGCGAAGGGCGACTTCCGGTACGAGCGCCCTAATGGAACCCGGACCGTCTATTTCTCGGCTCTAATTCTTGCGGTTGCGACGAAAGGGGCTCTGGTTTGGTAGCTAACCGCGTTTGAAAATGCGGTAGAGAAAATTATTTTCACTTTGCACTTTTTGACCAAATTAACTAACTAACCATCACGCCATTTCCCTGTAGGGGTAGGCAGGGAGGATAGAACAGTCCTGGCGTACTTTTCTTGCTTCCTCCACATTCACATACGCCGATTATTCCGACCTTTACATGATCACTTTCAAGTGCTTGTATTTGATCATGCCATGTCTTTCTCGGCATTCCTTGACTACAACAACTAGTAACACTCACTCTACTTTTTGTCTTAGGGATAACTAACTTACCGTCACGACACTGAAGGGGTAGGCAGAGAGGATAGAGCGCCACACCACTCTGTCCTGGCATTCTTCCCTTGCTTCTTTCATATTCATACATTTTCTCATGCATGCGCGTCAATTATTCCGACCTTTTACATGACGACTTTCAAGTATTTGATTTACCTGATCGTGCCATATCTTTCTCGACCTTCCTCGACTTCTACACCCAAGCACACTATAGTATCCATAAATAAAACAAATTAAAAAAAAAACCATTTTAATAAGAATTTGTGCAATTTTACTTAATCTGCGGTTCTAATGAAAGTTTTTATGAAAAGATTTTTTTTTTAAGCTTAGATTAAAAAATCATATTACACATTCGTCTCCTAATATGATGTAGATTCACCAGTTTTCGGGTTGTACCTAGAGTTTTGTTACTCCATGTATAAATATTCCTATTTGTTGTGTATTTTTTTGCTTATGTGAGAGATAAAACTAAAACTGACAAAACAATGGAATGTTTTTTGATAAGCTGTCAGATCGCAGCTTTCTATGCCGGGCTCCGTTATGCCATGGATCTTTGTAGATCCGCCATGGATCGCTATGTATCTAATTGTTCATTGTTCTATTCAAGGTCTGGATCGATATTATTTTCACTTTCTGATGGTGAAACTTGATATTATTAATTGTATGCTCAATTTGATGGGTGTTTTAAGGGGTAAGTATACCATACAAATACCTACTACTATTGCTACTTTCCCTTATCCGCACCAAATGGTGCATAGGGCACTGCATTTGTACACACTTGAAGGCAAGATGATCCGTTTTACGCTTCAGTGCCAAGGAATACATGAATAATTTTTTTTTATTTGACCGATTGTTTTCGAGAAAATTGAGTACAAGGATTTTTTTTCTATAATTTTTTGCAAATTTTTATCAAATATTTTTTATTATAATATTTATTTAGTACTATATACTTTTTTACATAGACTAATATTATTTTCCATTGCACTTAATTTTTTTATTTTATTTTCCTAACTATGCTACCATTATACAATTTTTCAATTTAGCTATAATATAATACCTACACTCATATTTTTCACACATACATTTTTTACATTTAACCCTAAATAACTTAACATTTTGTTCATTTCTTATTTCATCTGGAATCTCCTCATACATTTTAATGCCCTTATACATTAGACAATTCTGTGACATAGTTTTTTTTTCTTTTCTAATCTTATATTGAACCTCTTGTTGCATATTTATGAAAAAGTCATTGTTTTTTTATTTATTTGTTTTGTAAATACCTATCTTGGAATTATTCCTTTAACAATTTTATTAATTTCATTAGCAACATTATATTTGATTATTTAATTATCATGTATTTAGGTCAAATAAATATTATCCATAAATAAAACAAAATAAAAAACAGCATTTTAAAATGAATTTGTGTAACTTTACTTAATCTGCGATACTAATGAAAGCTTTAATGAGATTTTTTTTTTCTAGCTTAGATTCAAAAGTCGCGTTACACATTCGTCTCCAAATATGATGTAGATTCACCAGTTTTGTGGTTGTACAACGAGATTTGTTACGCATGTAAGTATTTCTAGTGACCCACTTTACATATTTAGTGGATAATGAAATGCAGTAATTAAAATGTGTCACTTAGAATAATACTGGTGTAACCCCAAATTTTGTATATATTAGTTTACATCTCAGACACGATAAAAATATTTTTTACTATCTGGGTAACATTGGTTTATCCCCCTATGTATGATTTATTTCTAAAAAAATAATTTTACACTTTCGTACTAACTGCATTTTTCATATTAAAAGTTAAAAAAATATATACATAAAAAAATGTTTACTATTTATAAATAAATAAGCTAGCACAGAGTATTAATGGTTTTCATTAGAATTAAGAACAATTTACAAAATGCTCTTTTGACGCGATAGCGTCTAATAAATCGATGAACGCCGGCTGCACACACGAAAAAGCATGACTCATTGTCACGTTCCGCCTGAGCCGAGTGTGCAAGCGAGAGCGCGGGACAAGCGATAGAGAGGCACGATCGGCCTAAGCGTTCGGTTTTTGACGCATCTATCTCTCTTCCACTCCATCGGCCGATGCGTCCGAGTAGAAGGGAGACGGCAGCAGCACACAAGCTACAAAGTGAAAGTAAAATTAACGAGTGCAAAAAAATGATAATTTATGGAAAAAAAAAAATTTCGATTAACTCCGGCTTTGTATTATACAAAAAAATGATAATTTAGTAATAATAATTCAATTCAATGCATAAAAGTATGCTATTTTTCTTCAATGTTTTCTTATGACGTTATCACGTAAAATTATCGTCCGTAAACCGACTTTACAGACAACCAAAAGGTTTTTTTCTCAAAACTTACGTTTTCAAAAACTTACGGTGTAGTTACACCACTATTATTTTCAGTGACACAAATTATACATTTGCATTATAATTAACAGTGACATCCACTATTTTCCTTTATCCGCACCTAACGGTGCATAGGGCACTGCATTGGTACACCAAATGCAGCAAGTTCCCGTTCGATTCCGACGACCTTGGACTGGCTCTGAAGCGTAAGACTGACTATTTGATGTGAGGAAAAAACTCTTTAAGTTAATTTAACTAACTCTACTCTTAAACAACATTTTGAGTGCGTCCAAATACTTGTAGACAAAAACTGGATTTCACCCATTACGGGCTAATAATTACAATTTGACATCTCAACAGAGACGCGTCGCGCCATTTTACTGTATATTGGCGGATATGGATATCAAATACTAGGTGAAATGGGGAATGTTGTAATACATCAAGTGGCCGCTTAACCCAGCCAATGACAGGTCATAAGCCCTGTAAACGCCTAGATATCCATATTCCCTTCCAAATTTCTCGTCTCTGTTGAGATGTCAAATTGTAACTCTACTCTTAATTAGAATATCAGTACGTGTAAGTTACGATGCGATGTATGAAATATTGATCTACTGTTTTTAGTCCATGTGCCATTGTATCTGCATTCTTTGTTCAGCGTTGTTCACCTGTGGCGATCGATTCCATACAGAATACAATCCACATCCCATATCCCATACAATACCTCTCAAAAGATCCGACTTTGGCAAACACACGACGCTTTTCATAGACAGTATCAGCAGACAACCCCAGCCGCAGCCGTGTTAATGAAACACTCTGACTGATGTTGAAAAAAAGAAGAAAAACCTTCGAACAAGAATACTAATTATTTTCCATCTTATCCAACTTTCTAAAAATATACGCTTCCTAGGGTTAATTTCAGAACAACATTTACTATCGAATTCCACCGTCTAAAGTCTAAAGGATAGGTTCCCAAGCTCATTTGACCCGTGGCCCCCCTTTCAGACACAAAATTACACAAGGCCCCCCTGGAAATTTACCTTTTTAAAATGAAATAAAGCAGAAAAATGTAGTGTACTCACTTTTTATACATTTGTGGGGGTGAACAACCCAGACGGTAAAACATCCAAAGTGCAAATATAATTCAGCTGCGTCAGGTATTACTACACGAGTAGGTAATTCCTAGAAAATCATCAGCTGACGCTGCAATTCAACGGGCAGTATGGCTTTGCACACGAATGTTTATCCCCAATACACAACTCTAATAACAAAGGACTACTGTCCTATAAATACCCGTACTGAGGGTCAGAAAAGCAGTGCATCACAACCCTCTTATACCGTTTACGCAGTTACTCTCTTCAGTCGGAGAATCGCCAGTCCACGTCAGCAGCCAAGATGTAGCGTCTTGTCTGACGTAGACGACGCCGTCATGGAAGCCTCGGACCACGCCCTGGATTTACACTCCTGGTACCAGCATCGGAAGCCCGACCCGCATCGTCTGCTCTCCTCGTTGCTCCTCTACCAGCGTTGTTCCAGCCGCCGACTTCGCTCCATCCCTACGGAACTGCCCCGCACTCAACATCCGACACGCGATACTCATTCTGGTTAACTGAATAAACGAATACAACATCACCGGCGTTTCCACTAACCTTCCACTGGTAAAAGGGAACTCCTCTATCTCCAAACCCCTTCACATTTGATTATAGTGTCATAAATAAGATACGCGAACGCTTAAATTGTTGAGTTATTAATATCTATTAAATTATCCAAATGAGAAAGACGAACCTGATGTACCTACTGTCAATTACAAGCCTAATGTAAAATCATCTAAAAAAATGATTTTTTTAAATTTCACAAAGGTATTTTGAGTAAGTATGAAAGTAATTATTATTAGTAAAAAATATCACCGACCGTCATAGGCCCATATCAGTCGATTCATGAACTACATGTGTACGCATATGATTTGAAACATCACAAAATCATGGATGATATTTATTATACGTATGTATGTATGTAATAACAGATTTTTATAATTCTATGAGGTCATACATTTTAGCACCTCGTGGCCCCCTGTTTGCTTCCCAGGGCTCCCCTACTCCCCCAGAGCCAGAGAAGGCCCCTCAGATCTCTCCAGGGCCCCCTGGGGGCCAGGTGGCCCACTTTAGGAACCTATGGTCTAAAGGCTCCAGCCCTTGAGCCAATACACGAAACGTGTGACGTAAATGCATATTGATGACGTACTGGGTAACTGGATACCTCAAACACGGTAGTATTTTTCAAGCATGGAATGTCAATGCTTAAATATTCAGATTTCCCAACACATACACCACACTCCACACACATACACATGACATGACATAACCACTGTTTGCTCACTTCACGTCTTTAGAAATTTGTCTTGTACATTGTGTTGTCCACGTAATTGGTGTTATGTTCTATATGTTACCTCAATTTGAAAATTCTTTGTTAATTTGTACTAAACATAGCACTGTGTGTATAACATTAAAATTATAAATAAATAAATAAATGTCACTCTAAAAAAACTATATCATTCAATTCAGTAATCTTAGTTCCCCTGCTTGCACTTGGTGCAACAATGCAGTGTCCTATGCACTTTTGAGTGCGGATAAAGGAGAGTTTTAGTAAAAAAAAAATGTGATGTGATTTATGGTTAGCATACTAGGCTGCCAGGCATGAGGTCGCGGGTTCGATTCTGTGGCGGGAACAATGACATCACGCGCACGAAGATTTACGAACGGACACAAAACCGAGCACCTACGGAAATACTCGGAGATCTTCGAAAAGCTTTTTGACCGGTTGCGTAACTGCACGCGTATCTACCGAGCATTCCTTCCCGTATAAATTGCGAGAAATTAAATTCACTTTTATTTTAACTATTTTCAATATTCCTTTTCATCAATATTTCAATTAGTTTTAGGATTAGTATCTAGTTTTTGTGAAATAAACGAGTATTATAAAACCGTAAGTAAAAATATTTCGCTTGCGACACCTTGGACTGGCCTTATGTAATAAATGATCAAGATTCACTGCACTTTGTGTATCAATGCAGTCCCCTATGGACCACAAGGTGAAAATAAGTTTTTACTTATTGCGTTTTTAACGTAGGTAATGTGATTGGATAACATACGAGTTATTATTACATTACCAAAAATTATACTTTAATTAATCGGTTATAAAAAGCATGATATTTCAGATAATATTAATTTATATTATCTAGCTACGAAAATTACTAAAATTCAACTTAAACCGAAATTAAAAAGAAAATGTTATCTTTTTCTGTTTGTATTTATTAACAATTATTGGGATTTATACATTTATGTACTATTTATTAAAAAATGTAACAATAACAAATAGGTCGTACAAATAAAAATTCTTTGTTTAACGAACTACTACTACTACTACCACTTTCCCTTATCCGCACCCAATGGTGCATAGGGCACTGCATCAGTACACCAAGTGCTGTGTATCTTGATCATTTTATTACACGGAGGCGAGATGATCAGTCTTACGCTTCAGTAACAGTCCACACATGAAATATTAATATGAAAATCTCATGTGAATAAATATTTCATGTTGACCCCCTACGAGAATCGAACCAGTGACCTCGAAACACAATACAATATTTTTGTGTTACTCTCAACCAGTCGACCATATTTTTTTCCCCACCACCACCTCAACAGGCCAGCAGGTCCAATTACAGGAGGTAACAACGTCGCAAACACCCAGGTTTGAGAAAAATCGCATTTTAATTTTTGTGTTCTCACCGGGAATCGAACCCGGAACCTCCGTATCGGGAGTCCAGCATCTTAGCCATTACGCTATGGAGGCTTTCGCAGATACTAGAAATAATTAGCTATATAATTCAATTTTAATAATTGAGATTACTACCACATTGAACTACAACTTTACTAAGTACATGAGAAAATAAATTAAATCATGCATTAATCTATAAGATATATATTTTAAACATAGTTCCAATATGTTGTATTTCGTATTTTTAGAGAAAATATACGGAGACCCGATTCTGTCAAAACCATTTATATTTTAATAATATTTTATATAAAACGATTGCCGCTAAAAGCGCCTGCCCTAGTTTCCTGTTCATTGATAAAAAACGATGAAAAAGATTTTCTTTGTTCAGTCTAGGTACGGAACAGGCGAGCCCGTGTGACCGCTCGACAATATGGTGTTTGACATGCTGTCCCTGTTCCCTATAGACTACAGGTACAAGAGAGAAGAAGATAGCGAATATAAGTATATTTTCACATAGGAACATAATGGATGGACTACAGCGATGTTGCATGGATTGTTGTGAAATCTTCGAACAAGAATTCCCTAAAAATTTCCCAGAAATTTTTTAGGGCTTCCGGAGCTATCCGTGCCGTGCGTCCTCCCAAGTCAAGTCCACGTCCCGCAGCTCTGACGCAAGCTGCCGACGAATTGGCACTCCATTGGTTTAAAAATCAACACTGGTAAAACCCATGTCATGTGTAACAGCTCGTGTCAAGATGCCCAGATCCCCTGGATTTGTCGGGACAAGTCATCGAAATTAATTGGTTAATCGTCTAAATCTTTCAAGGACTAGGACATGACAAGGAGCGGAAGAAGTAAGCCTGTCTATGATAAAAACCTACAATTTAAATAGTAATCGAAAAACCAAGATAAATAAAATACTAAGGCCCGGTGTAATCGATTTAATCAAATACTTCATTCACAGAAGATTTTCATATTAATATTTCATGTGTGATACCTTGGACTGGAACTGAAGCGTAAGACTGATCATCTTACCTTCATGTATTAAAAAAAATACACTGCAAGGTGTACCAATGCAGTGCCCTATGCACCATTGGGTGCGGATAAGGGAAAGTAGTAGGTGGAATCGATAAAAGTTAAGTTAAAGTTAAGGTTAAATTGGGTTCTTTCGGATTTTCTATTTTTTATTTTAAAAAAATTGATTGAAAAATAACAATATCAAGGGAATTTTTAAAAAAAATTTACGATGTCATATGAATTTTCTAGCGCGGTTTTAAATAGCGCTTTTTCAAATCGCTCGCAGAATCCTCCATTTGGCGCGCATGGGATGTGACGTCACATTAATATGGGCGCTGACTTTTTAATGAATTTCCCGCCTTTCATAATGAACGGGTATGACGTCATTAGCCAATAACGGGCGTTAAAAGTCACTCGTAATTTCGTGTTTTTAAAACACAAATTTATAAATGAAAACAACATTTTTGATAATTGTGTTTTATATCGTTGGAATTGTAAAAATATTTATAACGTTTTCAAGGATATTGATGCTATCGGGATCGACCCAATTCAAATAATAGTTTCTTTTGCAACCAATTTGGACATAAAAGGAACGAGTCTTATTAATTTTAAATTTTCTACTCTTTTGTTTAAATTTAAAGTGGCCATACAACTTATTTTACAAGTATATATTATAATCTGTGATACACTTTAGTTTTATGGTGAAATGTCGTTGGATTTTTAGCACTCACAATTCATAACAAATAGCAAATTGAAAAGCAGAGCGACCACCCGTGTAGCCCAATCTATTTATATTTCGTTCCTCTTTGGTCTTTTTCAATAGAAACTCGCTTTTACACTCTGATTGAATTTGTTGCCTGCAAATTGTATGCACTCTGATGAGGCTGGCAACCCCAACGCTGATACTGCAAACCCATTTTGTAAACCAAAGACAAAAGATTTTATAAAATGCATCGGTTTAATTAATTAATTTGTATTCATGGAATTTGGTCGATACGTTATTTCATTTCAAATAATTTTAATTGAAGGTTTTTTTTTGTCCGCCTCGTAGCATAGTGGTAGCGCATTGGCTACCTTGCGTGAGGTCGCGGGTTCGATTTCCGATGTGAGTAAATATGAAGTATTTATTTCAATGCGATTTTCATTTAAAATATTTATATGTGATACCTTGGACTGGCGCTGAAGCGTAAAACTGATCATCTAGCCTTCATGTAAAAAATGATCAAGACTCGGTGTGCCAATGCAGTGCCCTATGCACCATTGGGTGCGGATAATGTTTCTCAAAGTTTGAGGGGGTTCACGACTTGGACCCGTTTAGCGTCTCGGCTCTCTGCTATAAGCGGAGGCTGAGTAGCGCAAACTTATTATGACCTACTTATCGTCTTCTTCTTCTTATTCTTCTTCTTTCGCCACGTTTGCTCCTATGTGGAGCACGTGGACATCACTAGATCCCTCCAGCAGACCCTGTCACCAGCTAGCCCTCTCGCCTCCTCCCACGTCAGGCCCGCATCTATCAGCTCCGCCGAACACACCCGTAGGATGGTCATCGAGGGTCTACCAGGACGGCGGTATCCTCTTTCTCAATACTTATCCTCTCCTGCGCTTAAATATTCAGATTTCCTAACACATACACCACACTCCACACACATACAACAACACACATACACATGACATAACATAACCACTGCTTGCTCACTTCACGTCTTTAGAAATTTGTCTTGTACATTGTGTTGTCCACGTAATTGGTGTTATGTTCTATATGTTACGTCAATTTGAAAATTCTTTGTTAAATTGTACTAAACATAGCACTGTGTGTATAACATTAAAAATATAATATAAAAATTTAAGAAATAGGCTAGCAATTATTAGCAACAAACTAGGTGATACCATCGATATCTTTCACACCAATGAAATGCAGATTAAACATAACCTTTATAAAATATTCCTTAAATAAATATTTTCATACTCTGTACCATAAAGATAACAATCAATATTAACGACATTACTGTGTATCACCGAAAAAGTGATCCCTGTTCGATTGACTGTCCATAGATTTTAGTTTTTTTTTTTAATAGTTTTTATTATAATTTTACTATAGTTATTATAATAATTTTATTTTATTGTTTTTCTTTTGCTTTATCTTAAAATCATATTATGTATGCCTGTGTTATTATGTTTAAATTATGTATGTACATATGTCGCTTTGGTACTGATACTTACATTTGTTTTGTAAAAGCCCCATGGGCGTGAAATAAATAAATAAACATAAACATAAATAAATAAATAAGGCAAAGTAGTTGTAGTATTGATTAATACAATATTGCGAGTCATTTTTGATGGTTTTCTTCTTATTAATACAATCATAATGTGTTTCAATAAGTTTCCTATCCGATCTTCGGAATTCGACGTAGAATTAAACACGGCTTGTTCCCCTAATCCTCTAATGGATGATGTTCGAAGCCAGCATCTGCCCCGCCTTGTGTCGGAACTTCGCTCAACTCCGCACACCGCCGCCACCGCACGCCGTGGTTTTAGCAACTTTTACCGCCAACCTAACCCAACGCAGCCCAACCTAACAAAACCTAACCTATCTTCTAGCTCGGAATTAACGTCGAAACCTTTGTTTCATCTCCAATTATGGAGAACTAAGTAAAAGTTTTATTAATATGAACACTTTGTAATAATTGTTGGAGAGTTTTGAATGACTCCGAAGCGTTAGACTGATTATCTTGACTTCATGTAACAAATTATCGAGGTTCAATGTACTTAGTGGACTAATGCATCAGTGCCCTAAACACCATTGGGTGCGGATAAGGGAGGGTAGTAGTGTACCTAGTTTGAATTCAATTATAACTAAAATCGAGTAACTACTAATACACTCCCTTATGTTGAATAGGGCACAATTGGTAGACCAATTGCAGTTTATCTCGATAATTTATTATTTGAAGAACTAATAGTAAATTAGCTAACCATTGCTTATAAACATACTAACCATTGTTTTATTCCAAACAAATCAATCATACCATGATAACATTGCAGTGTATTAAAAAAACAATAAGCCCCAGTTTAAATATAAAGCATGCGATAACTTGTTTATAATCTATGATCTAAAATGTCTATGGAACAGTTAAGAAACGTCAATTATTTGAATGTGATACAACCGCATTCCATATTTGAATATCTTGAACGCATTCTGATGCCAACCTCAAGGTGAAAAAGTGAAAGGATTTTCTAGGTAGGTATATTATGTTTGTATTTCTATCTATGAATCACAGTTTGGAGAAAATACGCTATTGTTCAAGCAAATTGAAGTTTCGGAGCTAAAAAGTTAAGGTTATTATATTTATGATCTTATTTGTTGTGTGAAATGAAAAAGACCTTTTTCACTATCCAAAAACAGTGAAGTCCATTTTAGAACAAAATGGATTTGCCGTAATTCAAGATATTAATATTTTTATGAAATAAGTTTTTTTGCGATTTTCAGCATGCTTGCTTTTTACGGACTTTCCAGTTTCGATTTTCGGATGAGATTTAAAAAAATTAATACGAGTTTTTGGAAGCCTGGATGTTGTGGTGTCTTTTGTACCTGTCGAAGCGGACATAAAATTGAAAATAAAATATTGAAAAATTTAATTTCGCGAGATTACATTTTCACAAATGTCATTTAGCAATTCACTTAGCCCTTAGCCAATGGCTTGGGCCAAATCTGTAGCTATCTGTTTCCATCGCACTGATATTTCACGATTTAACGTTTCTAAAATCAACCTCCTATTAAAATTAGATCATTACCATCAAACTACGAAAAGTGGCTTGGTAGGATCATGCTGATATAATTTTTATAATAAATATTAAGCATTATGACACTATGTCTTGTATTTTCGTGTTTTTTCATCAAAAAAGTAAAAAAGGATAAGCTTGTTTATTTCAGAATATTTTCTAATAACATCTACGAGTAGGTAATTATGTACTAGATTAACTTGTCAATACTGGCAAATCCAGCACAGAAATCTAGTCCTTAGAGCCTTCTGTATGTCGTAATAAGTTTGCTCAGATTTGCACTTAGAATTTTCAGTCTATTTTTGTTTCACGTCAAAGCAATGCGCTGCTTCAAGCAGAGCGGAAAATACATTATTTTTTCAAAATAAAACTTTAGTAACATGGCGGCGGTGATACGAGGCGGGAAATGCATTCCAGATTTAAATCGGACGCTAGTGACGCGCAACAACTCTGCTGATAACATAATTATTCGAATGTAAACAAAACAAAATATCGGGTTATTTTATTCAAACTGATTTAAGGATCGTTTATCGGAAACAGTTGTGCCGGGTTTTAATCAATTAATTAGCGGAAAATATCCAAGAAAATTTAGTAGTAAAAAAAAAACGCGTCACTTAAAATTCTTCTTCTTCTTCTTCTTATGTGGAGCATATGGAATCCACAAACTGCCTCCAGGCCAAGCGATCGGCCGCCAGCTCCCGTGCATCCTCCCAAGTCAAGTCATCGTCCCGCAGCTCTGACGCAAACTGCCGACGAATCGTCAACAGTGGACGACCGGGACGCCGAGAACCTGATGCCTTGTAAAATAGGCAAGCATGGTGGCGGCTCTCGCCTCGGGAGGCATACGTAATATATGGCTTAGCCAGCCGAAACGCCCTCGCCGGATGACAGTAGATACCAAGGGTTGCTGTGTCCGTTGCCTCACCTCTATGTTGTCTCGTGGTAGTTCTAATAAATGCATACTTAAAATTTTGTCCTAGCTTTTATTTCCTTCATTGTATCTTATTTTAATTGTACCTGTGTATATATGTGTTAGAATAATTTTATGTTTGAAATGGACTTAAGTCCGTAAACAAAATTAAAAAAAATAAAAAATGTTCCTTACAAAGTCAAACCACCACTTAAAATTGGCATCATTAAAATCGGTAACAAAAATAGCTAATGGGAAAGATTTGAAAAATTCCAGAAACAATGTTTTCTCAAAGAAACAATTTTTTTATACCGAGAATCATTAAAATTACAATTATTTTTAATTTTATAATCAAAACTCGTAGGGTGAAAGATTGATTTGTTTCATTTAAAATTTGAATAAAGTCGTAACAAAAGTTAATGCCGAATCCATTTGATACGATTATTTTGAACACTAAACAAACACATTCCTAATTGTAATACCTATTTTTTATTAATTAAAATAATCTTATGAAAATACTTTGAAAAACTGTACAGTTTTTTGTCCGGTTTACAAACTGTCCCGTAAATACAAAATCTGAATGGAATATTGAATGATCGTTGTAACTCACTATTATGTATATTTATATCTAGTAATAATTTTAGGTTGAGAATATTATTTGTTTACCTGTATTAATTATATTTGTAAAACCTGTTACTTATAACTATTTGTTTTCGTGTAAATAAATAAATAAAAACATATGAAACTCATAATTAAAAGAACCAGTGTACCTAAGTATGATTACTAACTATCTCACTAGGTATTGCAATCTGTATGTTATTTGTTATTCTAAAACCGATTAGTAAGTTACTCGAATAATCGAGAGCTCATAGGAGTATCTGTTATGCGCGGGACTATGTATTCGAGATTTGAATCTGTCTTGTTTTTCCGAGTGTTGCCAGGATAATGTTGGAAAGAAACTTTATATATCACGAGCCAGCGTTGCATGATAGCTTGCATAATAACATAAACCACCTTTCCCAGACATGACGTAGAAACATATTTATCTATGGTTAATGCATTTAAGTTTTCAATATTTTAAAAAGAAAAAGAAAAATACTACCAAGCCTAACTAATTAACTAACTATCACGCCATTTCCCGATGGGGTAGGTAGAGAGGATAGAACGCCACATCACTCTGTCCTGGCATACTTCTCTTACTTCCTTCACATTCATACATCTTACTACTACTCTTCCGTATCCGCACCCAATGGTGCATAGGTGCAATGATTCTTATTCAATTGTTACTTGAAGGCAAGATAATTGGTCTTACGCTTCAGCACCAGTCCAAGGTAATATATGAAATATTTTATGTGAAAATCACATTCAAATAAATACTTTGTAGTAAGCGCCATCGGGAATCGAACCCGCGATTAGATCCAGATCACTATACACTAAAATATGAAAAAATCTTGCGAACATTTAAACAACGGTAACATGATTTTACTAATAGGTAAAGTACGGTGTAAAATAGTGTGAAAATTAATATTTGTAATTGTGGCGGCAAGAAGAGAGAGGAAGAGAAGAGAGCGTTCCTCACCTCACGGGGTCGCGGGTACGCCGGTTCCCGCTCCTGCCACGCGACTCCTCGCGGGGTACGCGCCCGGTTCCCGCTCCTGCCACGCGACCTGCCACGCGACTCCTCGCGGGGTACGCGCCCGGTTCCTGCACCTGCCACGCGACTCCTCGCGGGGTACGCGCCCGGTTCCTGCTCCTGCCACGCGACTCCTCGCGGTACGCGCCCGGTTCCCGCTCCTGCCACGCGTCTCTCCTGAATAAATAAATACAATGTAACCAGAAGTGTTTCACTATACACCCCGACCTATGAAACCACATAATAATAATTATTCAGCCATTTAAAGAAATCTTCACTTTAAAATTGTCCCAATAAAGATGATTATGAAGCAACCTCTTGTGGCTCAAAACTCAAAGCGCTGCATTAGTTGAATAGAAACATAAGCCGGAGAAGACATATTATAATATAAAATTTAAGTATGAACGTGAACAGGACGAATAAAGACGCGTTATGAAGTGACTGCCTCTTCCATTAGCTAAATAATTTGTACGTTACAGGTTGAAATTTTGTTTTAAGCTGAGTCTAGACAAGGGATGTTTTAACGCATTGAGTGATCTTATCATGCGTTTCTTATACGGGACCAAAAACTGTACAGTTTCTTCTTCAGAAAACTGTACGGCCTATCAAAAGACACGCAACATAAGCTAAACATGTGTATTTTTTAATACCGAAGTTATCACTAAATGTTTGCACAAAGGAATTTGTAAATGTAGCTAATAATGTAACTGTGTTTTTTGACGTGATAACGTCAAATAAATCGATGAACGCCGGCTGCACACACGAAAAAGCATGACTCATTGTCACGTTCCTCCTGAGCCGAGTGTGCAAGCGAGAGCGCGGAACAAGCGATAGAGAGGCACGATCGGCCTAAGCGTTCGGTTTATGACGCATCTATCTCTCTTCCACTCCATCGGCCGATGCGTCCGAGTAAAAGGGAGACAGCAGCAGCACACAAGCTACAAAGTGAAAGTGAAATTAACGAGTGCAAAAAAATGTTAATTTATGGAAAAAAATTAAATTTTCAATTAACTCCTGCTTTGTATTATACAAAATAATGATAATTCAATTCAATTCATAAAAGTATGCTATTTTTCATCAATGTTTTCTTATGACGTTATCACGTAAAATTATCGTCCGTAAACCGACTTTACATTCAACCAATATTTATCTACTTAAACGCTTAGATTTTTAAAAAAAACATTAATTTTTACGTGTGACGTAGATTGATGACGAAGAGAGAGTGACGTAGTGGGTCACTAGCTGTCACTAGGCACAGACTAGGCAAGGTAGTATTTTTCAAATATGGAATTCCACTTCTCTGAAATTCTTTTTCGAAGGTCACATATTTAAAATTAACTTGACGGGGACATACAATGGACGGGGAATATCTTACAAAACATCGATAAACAAAGGGATTACTTTATTATTTTTTCTTAAATTTTTTTGCCCTTTTTCTCCGGAAAATGTCGTCTAACAGTTTCTTCGCGTAAACTCGCCTCAAGGAGTCGCGACTAATTTCAGAGTAAAGTGTCCCTTGAGCCCCGAGACACGCTCCAGCGAATGAAAGGGGCGGCGTTCATGAAATAGTAATGATTATATTCCATGTACTCCACATACTAGATGGTGTAATTAGCAGTCATTAAGCCTAAGCGATTTCCGGGCGAGCGGTTGCGAACGTTTTACGCTGGTAAGCGAAGATACGGGAGGCCGCCATCTTATTTGATTAGTGGCTAGGTTCCCTGATTAATTATATTTAGCGAAAAGTATAATCGATTGTGGCAAATGAGAACTTATCAAAAGAAGCAAAATTGGCAGTACACAACGGAGTTCTGGTACCAACCCTTATGTATCGTAGTGAAGCGTGGTGTTGGAAAAAGAAGAATGAAAATGCTGTTGAAATGTCATCTCTCTGTGTGGTAAGACAATGTATGATAGGTGTACAAACGTCTAAATTAGAGTAGAGTGCAAGGCTGAGATAAGCATTTAACCACAAAATTAAGAAGGGCTTTAACGATGGTTTTGTCATGTGGAGCGAATGAGTGATGAAAGAACGGCTAAAAGAAGTTTAAATGCAAGTGTGCCTGGATGTAGAAGACGAGGAAGGCCGAGAAAGACAACCTGTCATGACCAAGCACGACAAGTACTTGAAAGTGGACTTGTGAAAAGTCGGAATAATCGGCGTATGTGCATGAGAAGATGTATGAATGTAGAGGAAGCAGAGGAATTTATTGGGATACAAACAGATGTACAGGTAAAACATAATATAATTAAAACTAATAAATTACAATAACATGCCTGCCATCCAATTAAATGTATCCGCAGGTAGCTTTAAACAGTTAAAAGAATCTACTTATAATGTAAATAAATATTTGTCATCTTAAGTCTGCAAGTTTTTAAGTTCCTTTATATATATTTGTTATATGGGGTGTTAAACATATCTAAGCTATTAAATTTATCATCAAACGCCTTACAAATTCGAGGAATCGTAGAATTTTTTCTGTGATTTGTTTTAACTTTAGGTATGTGAAAAAGTTTAGGCAGTCTAGTTGGTCTGGAAGGGACACGGAAAGAGAGTAGATTAATTAATTCTGGTGAGTCAAATTTGTTATTTACAATTTTATAAAGCAAACTCTGATCATTGATATTTCTTCTTATCTGCATCTATTGGTGCATAGGACACGGCGAAGGTACACTAGACGCAATGATTCTTCATAATATATCAAGATGATCAGTATTACGGTTCAGCGTCAGTCCAGGGATTTTTTATTCCATTGCTTATTTCTAAAAATTTATTCAATATTTGAAATTTTCAAAATTTTTAGTTATGTATACGAGATAACAGTATGACGAATGCTAAAATTCAACTACAAAATCTCTAAAATGTCTCTTTAAAAAATTCGTTGTATTGAAACGAATAAAAATAAATGTGTTCCTTTAACGATTTTCCTTACATAATTCCCTTAGACATTTCTGTTATCATTTTTCCTTTCAAATGTCTGGAAAAGGCATTTTCTCCATGAGGATTATTTTTTATTCTGGCAACTGGTTGTTTACACAGAGGCGGTATTCAAATTTCGAACCCGTTTCAAGCAGTTGGCTCAGAATCGGCCAATTTAAAACAGATTCCCGCCAAGAGTGACAAAGTATTATTGCAAGGTTATGTTGGTACCGACTTTCAATCCATAGATTCTTAGGTTTTTGTTGTTTGACATTTGACAGTCGAAAAAAACGTCGAAAAAGATTTCTTTTTGATGTAACAACAAACTAAATCTATCAATAATAAGGAACATTTGGGTTTGTACGTCATACACAAACATGTTTAATATATTTAATTTATATGTATGCGTTCAACCAGTTAAGTTTTTTTTATACGGGACAGAAAACTGTACAGTTTCTTGTGCAGTTTGCAAACTGTCCCGTATAAAGCAAAAACTGTATGGACTATTGAATGGTCGGAGCAAGGTATGGCTGACCTTACAGTTAATGTGTTTTATGCAAACTTTTAAGTAGATATTGATAAATTTAATGCTTTTAAAAACGTAAAAAACTGAATAAATTTTTATCGGTTACCAGTGTGCCCTGATAATTTATTACATGAAGGCAAGATGATCAGTCTTACGCTTCAGAGCCAGTCCAAGGCATCACGTCTGATATTTTTTAATGTCATGTATACAATTCATTATGACTAAATATTTTTTATGTCATTGTTATTATTGATATCCCAACAGAGACAGAGAAACTCTGGAAGCGAATGTGGGTTATCTAGGTGTTTACAGGGCTCATGACCTGTCATTGGCTGGGTTAAGTGGCCACTTGATGTACTACAACATTCCCCATTCCGCTCATCATCTGATAACCATATATATATATGAGAAATTTTTGGAACTAATATATTTATATTTAACGCGTCTACGTCGTTCCGCATTACCGAAATTTTAAAAATGTTGTTAAAAACATATTTTGTATTGACCCCGACGGAATCAAACTCGCGACATTTTGCATTCTTACCCAACGAGCTAATCACTGCACCACGAGGCGGACAACAAATTACTTATTTATATATCAAAATGTTACTAATAAATATTTTTTTCCTTGCATCATTATATCACAAATCAAAAAATTTGTAAATCATACGTACAATAATGTATACAATAATTATATAGCGCTACTGTACTATTCTCTAATTGAGATTCAATATTTTGTATATTAACAATTCACATAAAACAATTCAAAAAAACGTGAATCGATAAGTACCTACTATAAAATCACGATATAAACGGACGTAAAAGTTTCACAGATTGTCGCGAAAACGTCAATTTAAATTTGCGTAAACATAGACAAACTTTCATCTCGGTTGGCGGGAAAATGTATCGAAATCCCGCGCAATTATCCAAAAGTCATGTAGGAACTCATGGCGAGGACATCCGATAGCCTGCGATGCTAAAATTAAGGGATTTTGCATGCTGTATTGGAGATTTAGTTGGCTGTTCCGTTTTTATGAATGACCCATATTGCATAATCGATTGTATCTTTTTTTAAACAGATCCTTAAGGCATTCGGAAATGGATTACAATTTAGCGGATGACAGACGCGAGTGGAGAAATTTAATGAAGGCTGGCCAGGACTCTCAAGGTTTGTTTGCACAGGGATGATTGGTTTTGGATTGATTATCACGTTTTGTAAATTGATGCATGGAGTATAATGGGGACACTTTATTACTACTGCTCATCTTATATTTATTCCTTAGTAATGAAGGGAGCTAAAAAAATTTTTATTTTTTAAATTCATATCATGTCCAGAATTAATTTTTAAAATACCGTAATCGCGATTTCCCGCCAAAAAGGGTCGTTAAATAGTATTATGCGTCTATCAATTATTATCGAGGCATGTTGACCAAGTTTTGATATAAGTAGCGCCTAAAACAGAAAAAAATTGTACATGGGATACTTCTCTGGATATCTTAAGCATCAACCTATATATTTAAGTACGACTCTTTTTTGTGCGCTTAGGAGACAGGAGCTTTTTAAAACATAAAAGCCGTGATCCCATAAACAGGAAATAGCTTTATTTACAACGTAACCACTACGATAATATTTCTAAAAAACGATACAAACTGCATACATTTTCATACAAAACGTTCAGTTTTTATGATTATAGTGGAAAAAGTTCTTTTACATCTGTTTAATATTGGTAAACAATAACATAACCTATGTTCATAATGCAAAATATATTTTAGAATGTCATTCTACACGTAATAAGTCTGATGTTAGTTAACTGTCAATTTTTTCAAGGAAACAGTTTGTTTAGCTGGGACATTAGTTGATCAAACTACTTATTTGTATTGTATTGAATTATGAACGTTATTACCGGTAGTGCCATTTTACCTAAACGTCATTGCAAACCTGTTTTTAATAGCATCCGTTTTTTAATATTAAATTACGAGGAATCCTTTGAATTTTAATTTTTTTATTTTTCACAGAAATTTTTCAAAAAATCAATTACTATTCACACAAAAAAAATTAGGAATTTAAAAAATTGCTTGGCGCGTTCTCGCTTGCACACTTACGGCTACAAGCGGAAAACGTGACAATGAGACATGCTTTACGCTGTTTTGTGTGCAGCCGGCGTTCATCAGCATTTATTAGAACGTTAACAGAGTTCAAAATAAAAAAATAAAATTTTATTCCTTAAAGAGCATAAATGCTTATGAAATCATAACCCCCCTACGTGCCATTATGACTCATACTCAATATCCATAATTTATATGAGTCAAGTTATTACAGCGATTTTCTACACCAAGTAAATCACATCTTTCCAGGTTAAACGAGTGTCACTAAATCCAAGTAATTATTTCATTAGCAAGAGATGAAAAATATCCAACTATTTGGACACAGTGGATTAGTTCTTTGTGGTCAGACAGTACATTATATAGTTACTAAATTAAATAAAAATTAGGTCATTCGGAACCGCATTGCTATCGGCCCATATGAGTACATAATCAGTATTTTCTGGATGTGGGCGCTATGCTTGATAGACTTGTCATTTTGACGTTAGATCGATGGTGGAGAAATAAACTTATTAAATTGCTGTTTTATAATTAATGCATGAGTTAGTAATTAGCAAGGAATGGTACTTGCTTTTGAAATAAAATCTAGATTGTATCAGAAAAATTCATCGGATCATCCATTAGGCTCATGTCTCATGCATATATTGCGCACGAATTGTTAATAGTGGACTCCCGGATGATGAAACACTCAAATTTAAATATTGACGTTTAACAACTAACTAAACTAAGATAACTATACCATCACGTACCATTCGTAGGGGTAGGCATGAGAGGATAGAACGAAATTGCGCATTATTCTGTAAGCGATTGCATAAAATAATCCAATTTATTGATCGGCTAGTGTACGGCATGTCAAGAAAATCAAAAATTAGGTGCTCTTGACAATGCCTTAGGTTTTATTGCTATCCTCGAAATTTAATCCAGCAGCATTTAATTACATGAAAAATTTTTCTTTTGCGGTTTTCACAACATGTCAACAAACAAGTCATGATCGACAGTTATTCAAATGCCGTTTTTTTCCACCTAATTACTTTTGTAAGAATTCTTTTGACACAGAATAAATACGGCCATTTCATTTTCTTTGATGTTTAAGTTTTGGATGCTTCGTTTTTTATAGCGGATTTATGATAATATTAAATTGTTCAGAATTTTCACATATTTAGGGAAAGTTGTTCAAACAGCGGGTTAATGTTTAAAAATCCCAACGATAAATGATTGATAACACGTTTAAACTTATATTTTCATTTTTATATCCTGCAGAGAGTGAGGTAGTTTTTTTTCATAATTCAGGAATTATGGGATATTTGAGCGTTTATCCTGACATTGGCTGCGTTAAGTGGCCATAACTTTATTTGTACTAATCAATATTCCCCATTCCGCTTATTGCGAAATAATCCACACCAGGTAACATTTTGATTATGTTAATATTACCTTATATGTTACGAATCGAGAATCATCCACCAGCGCGTTAAAAGCTCCTATCTATGCATAAATATTGAAGTTAAGTATTTATTAGCAAATTACTTAATTTTAATAAATATCGAAATCTCCATAGTTCCTGAATTTGAAAAATTTCTACCTCATCTCTGTAGGGATATAAAATGAATTATATACCTACTCCCGTCTTGGGATAAATTCCAGATTTGTGTACGTATTTGAACACGCCCAAATGTTATTTTATTTATTTATTTGAAGTCCCATTTAATGATACAAATTTATATTGATTCACATAAAAAAAAAAGCATGTATTATTATGATTTTTAAAACCATTTTACCGTCGAATAGAGATTCACTCGAACAAGAATTTCCATTACAAATTCCTAAGGTTAATTTCATTAACATCACTTAGTTATCAAAATTCACCCGTCCTAAAAAGACACACCAGACACTATAAACGAAAACGTGTGACGTAAATGTCGCTTGTGATGGACGTATGATGCCTATTGATGACGTAGTGTAGTGACGCCAGATGGGTTACTCGACACCTAGACACTGTAGTATTTTTAAGTATGCGGTTGTGCCGAAGGTAGTTGTAACTAAAGTCTAAAGAAGGGGTAGAATGACTAAAAATCCCTCACCTGTAAATTTGGGCCAGGTCCTTGGGGTGAATGTGTTTATGATAATCTTAGTCAGTGAATCGGGCAATGAATGCATTTGGTCGCGTATATATACAGGATGTAACAAAATTCGAAGTAGGTACAACCCGAAAACTGGTGAATCTACATCGTATTTGGAGACGATTGACTTTTTAATCAGAGCTTGAAAAAAAAAAATTATTGTTCAAATTCTTTTTTTTAAACGCGTTATTAAAATTTTGGTTTTTCTTTATAATAATTAATAATATTCATAATTAATAATAATTTTTTCCAAACCTTGAGGTGTGGAGGTGCAAGCCACTAATGGTTCATATAAAAGATGAAATCATAATAACAAAATAAAAGTAAAAATATGCGATCTGCCTATAAAAAACACATAAAATGAAAATTTAATTGATAGTATAAATTTGACTAAATATTGATACTTGATAACATTTGCAAAAAAAATCCCTTTTGTACACCAATTTTCTCGAAAAGTAAGGGTCAAAATCAAAAAGTTTTATTCTACAAAATCGACTCAAATATGCTTGAAGATTCATGGTTCCCTGCTTGTACATCGAGTTTTGTTACACCCTGTATAACCTTATTTTTTTCCATTAAAAACTGAATCTATTAAATTGTGATGTGCTGGATTTAAAAAAAACTCAATAGTCCCTAGGGAAAGGGTGGGGCTTTCTTAATGTACCAGTGCGGATTAGATAACTGGCCCTAAGATATGAAATGCGCCGTACAGAATGTCTTATGCTATGTTTCACATAAAATGAAGCGAAACTAATTTCCCCTCACGAAACGGCGTTCCCAATTCCACGTTAAATTGAAAAATTGTCATTTCCTCGCATTTTCTTTGATATTTAAAATGCCAGGTTTATGCGAGCTGCTTTCGCAAAGAAATTGTGGCAAATAACGACCCGTCAGATGACGAATTTAATAAAAAAATAATTTTATAAACATTAAATATGCGAGGATTTTTATCAAAAGGCACACTAACGCGAAGCTAGTAAAAAAATTGCCCTATACTTGAATATTCTTCCAAATAACATGAATATTCTAAAAAACGTTAATAAATATTTAAAGTATATTTTTACAATTCCAACGACGATATAAAACACAATGGATCAAAAATTTTGTTTTCAATTAATAAATTTTATGTTTTAAAAACACGAAAAATACGAATGATTTTTAACGGCCCGTTATTGGCTAATGACGTCATACCCGTCCACCGTGAAAGGCGTGAAATTCATTCCGTAGTAAGCGCCTAATATTGCTGTGACGTCACACCGCATGCGCGCCAAATGGAGGATTTTGCGAGAGCGATTTGAAAACCGCGCTAGAAAAACCGCAGCTAGAAAATTCATATGACATCGTAAAAAAAAAAAAAATCCCTTGTTATTGTATTTTTTCAATCAATTTTTTGAAGTTAAAAAAAAATTAAAAAAAATCTGGATAAGACCCCCATTGTGCCAAAGAGTCACTGCATCGGTACACCAAGCTGCCAAGAGTATCTTGATCATTTTATTACATGAAGTAGTTGATCAGTCATACGCTTTCAGTATCAGTCTAAGGTATCACGCATTGATAATTTTTATATGAAAATCACAGTTCCCAATAAATAATATATTTCATGCGGAGATCGAACCCGCGACCTTATGCACGGTAGCCAAATGCGCTGCAATTTGCTACGGGCCCCGACAAAGAAAAAATGCATTTTTTTTTTTAAAATCAAATTTAAATTTAATTAAAATCTCACCGCAATTTTTCTCCACTTTGATAATCAACTGAGATCAATTTGTCAAAGAATTCGTTTTAATCGGAAAAGGAATTCACCAGAAGGAATTATGAACTTTCTCTGCATTTTATACAGATAATGAGTTCCCTTACATGTCAAATGCCATCGTAAATACCTATCCATTTACTTTCTGTAGATTTACTGAGTACAGAGGGTGAACGCTTAAAATACCTTTGGGGGGCTTATGTATTTATAGCCCAAAAATATAGTTTAAGTTATTCCCCCCTATCGTGAGTTTACACCCCTAACTTCCCCTTTAACTTATTAAAATAGCTTTTTAACTTTTACCCTTATTCTCCCTTTTTTCATTGCCAAAAAGAATCGTCTAGGAAATGAAAATCTTGTTAAAGGGGTTTTTTGTCTATGTTCCCCTTCGAAGCAATTTTTGGGGCGTTCGGACCCTCTATTTTTTGTCATGCCGCCCCGGGAAAAAAAAAACCCGGGGGAAATTATGGCGAAATCGAAGTGTTGTATTTTTTTAATATAAATTTTAAAACCCCCCGAATCAAACTACATTACGCTTTTTTTTTTTTATTTCTTTCAGGTCTAATTCCCCTCCTTTTTTATATATTTAAAATCCAAAAAATGTTTGCATTAATTTATTTAAAAATGGTGAAACGGACGGTCCTAAAAGCATTACCGATTCAACGTGACCCGGCATTATTGGTTTTTTTTTTTATTTATTCCCCCTTTTTTTTTTTTTTTTTTTTTTTTACACTTACTTTTGAGCTTCAAAAAAATTTTATAAAGTTTAAACCCTCGTGCATGTCCGATGGGGCAATGCCATTACATAATGGATTTCACCCTTTTAAAAAATTTTCAAAATTTAAAAAAATCAGTTCTTAACCACAATTTTAACCCTAAGTATCTTAAAAATGCACTGATTTTTTTTAAAATCTTCGGGGTAAACTTTTATTTGTAAATTGTATAATACATAGGGCTTACTAATTTAAAATTTTGAATTATCACATTATTTTTAAAAAATTTAAAAAAATTATTTCCACCTTTTTAACCTTGAAAAACCTTTTTTTGTTTAAAATAAAATTTTTAGTTTTTTTTAAGGGGGGTTTTTTTTACAACTTTCTTAAAATTTTTTTACCTTTGAATTTCCAGCGGGGGGTTAATGTAAAAAAAAAGGGGGGCCCCCCCAAAAATTTTTTTATTTTTTTTCTACACATTTTGGGCTTGTTCCAAATACTTGTACACAATTCTGATTTTATCCCAAGACTTTGGTTAAGTTAGAGTTTCATTTTATATCCCTACAGAGAAGAAGGTAGAATTTTTTTTTCTTTTTTTAAAAAATTATTGTTTTTATAATATACAAAATCAAAAATGTTACCTGGTTAATATTCGCTTATAAGCGGAAATGGAAAATGTTAGTAGTACATAAAGGGTTCACTCAACCAGCCCAATGACCAGGTCATAAGCCCTGTAACACGCTCGAATATTCATATTCCTAAATTAGGAAAAAAATTCTACTACCTCATATCTGTAGGGATAAAAGTTTCGTAAATTTTCTGCGAATGTTGAAAAATAACGCGAGAAATCACAAAACCATAAGTGCAATCCGTTTGTAAATTGGATCATTAATAAGCGAGATACAATCATTTATAGTTTTTATTCTCCATACAACGTCGATGACGTCACCAGTGGAAAATCTTTACAAAAATCAAACTAAAAACTACTGTATCTCAGTTTTTAATAATCAGATTTATGAACGGATTGCGCCGATGTTCTTCTGATTATTTTTTTTATTTTTCTGCATTTACAGAAAATTTGGTTAACAAGCCTATTGCAAATCCGAGCCTGCATCGTAAAAATGCATTCAATTTGTCGAGCATCTTAAATGCATTAAAATAAATTGTACCAAGAGTTGCTGGAACATACCTACATAATGCGGCTCTGTGCAAGAGTGTAGAAAATGTTATTTCTGTAATCATTAGTACAGCTAAACTAGTTACTTACGACATTCGTTAACTGTTACTGCATTGCAATTGGGTTACAATATCAAGGGAAATTTATATTTTTTTTACGATGTCATATTAATTTTTTAGCGCGGTTTGAAATAGCGCTTTTTCAAATCGCTCGCAAAATTCTTTATTTGGCGCGCATGCGGTGTGACGTCACAGCAATAGAGGCGCTCACTTCGTAATGAATTTCACGCCTTTCATGGTAGACGGGTATGACGTCATTAACCAATAACGGGCGTTAAAAATCTTTCGTATTTTCGTGTTTTTAAAACATAAATTTATAAACACTTTAGATCATTGTGTTTTATATCGTTGGAATTGCAAAAATATACTTTAAATATTTATAACGTTTTTAAGAATATTCGTGTTATCGGAAAGAACCCTTTTGCTAATTTCGTGACTTATCTAATTTTACATGGATCAGACAACTGAACAAGATTTCGTTCAGTTTGCAAACCTGTACCAAACCAGTATCCCGAGTAGTGCCCACTTTATACGGGACAGAAAACTGTACAGTTCTTGTTCAGAAAACTGTACAGTCTGTCAAACAACACGCTAAATATGTGTATTTTTTTAAACGCGATCACAAGTTATTATAGTTTATTTGCACCTAGAAAATTGTAAAATAAATAAAGTAAATATGGTATGTGTTTTTTACGTTTTTCAAAGCATTAGAAGGTAAGATGATCAGTCTTACGCTTCAGTACCAGTCCAAGGTTGAAAATCACACGTGAATATATATTTCATGTTGACCCCCTACGGGAATCGAACCCGCGACCTCATGCACGGTAGCAAAATGCGCCACCTCTATGATATTTAAAATTTACTGGTCTGTAATGAAATATTATTCTTATAATTAATATTTCATGTGTGATAACATGGAATCTAGTAAGACTGATTATCCTACCTTCATGGTGATAAAAATATCAAAAATATTAGATTTGGTCTCATAATGCAGTGCCTTATGCGCCATTGGAAGCGGATAAGGAAAAGTAGTAGTAGTAGATCTATAAAAGGAATGCTGATTATTATTATTATTTGGATTTCTTTTAATGATTACGTTAAGTTAATGTTATCTAGTATGGTTTAGTCAATGTCAGGTTTTGTTTTGTGTTAACTAACTCGTCAAAGTTAAATCGTGCCAGCAAATAAGTTCTGCCAGTCTTTTGTCGGATTTAGTTCCAAGTTTCGACGCGAGGCTTGAAGAAAAATCATATTCCCGGCTCTCAGCACAAAGAATAAAGTTTTTTAATTTCCTCGCCGGTCCCGGGCAAACATTACGTCAGAGAAATGTTCTGGAATGACTTTTTGAAAAACTTTAGAGAGCCGTTTCGTACTCCGGAGTCCGCATTATTTGAGAAGCATGCGTAAGAGGGGATTAAAACAATAAATTCAATGAAAAGCGGCGCCTTGAAAGGTCATTCAAATATATTCATTCAAATGTTTTATGAATGATGAGATGCACTGCACGCGGTGTTCCAAGGAAGTGCCCTATGCACCATTAGGTGCGGATGATGGTGAGAAGTAATATTTGTTTATTTTGTTGATTGATTCGGCATTCACTTTGTAACACTTCATAATGAATTATAATTTAAAAAAACGATGTTATGTGTTACTATTAATTGGTTTATTCTATAGAAATAGAATTTACCTCACTACCTGGTTTCGGGAGTAAAGTTCTCCCATCGACTGGTGAAAAGACACTAAATTAGAATACAGATGTTATACAGAAAAATACAGAAAAATTAAATTGCAATACTTAAGAATCTAGACACAAGGGTAACATAATTCAATATTTGTTTATTTTTAAACTTTTACCAGTAGATACAAAAATAGGTTTTAACCACGAATTTTGAGGTAACTAACTAACTGCTAGCTAACTAATAGCTAAGATAGGATAGAACGCCACTCCACTCTGTCCTGGCATACTTCTCTTGCTTCATTCGCATTCATACATCTTCTCATGCACGCACGTCGATTATTCCGACTTCTTACATGTCCACTTGTTTTACTTGATCATGCCATGTCTTTCTCGGCCTTCCAATTTCTCCATCCAGGCGCAGTCGCATCATATATTTTTATAGCCGTTCTTTCATCATCCATTCGCTCTGCATGACCGAACCAACGTAAAAGACCTTTCTTAATTTTGTCGATAATGCTTATCTCAGCCTTGCATTCTGCTCTAATTTCAACATTAGTGCACCTATCATACATAGTTTGATGTGTTCGAAAAAAAACACATTTCGGATCGTGGGACCGAGTGGTGCCAAATAATAGTTACCCCATAGACCTCCCTAAATTAATATCCACCGGACGGATCGTATATCCCTTAGAATTAGGTAAAACAATAAATTAGTTTAAGTTATTGATAGTTGCTAGGAAATAGCTTAGAGACAAACAAAAAAATTAGCAACGGCCACCCGTACCTCGAAGCATCTGTCAAAAGGGCATCAAATAGCAAGATTTATTGTCTTCCGAAAGCTGCACATGTTAAAAAAGAACGGCCAAGCATAGAGGTACCTAATGTAGGTACTTGAATTATATTCCCCGCCCGTTCGAGACATATTAGAAAAAATATATTTCAAGGAACGATTACTTTACTTGTAACCACTGAAATTAATTAAATGATGTACTGATTGGGCGCTTTTTAACTATAAATTTTAAATAAATAAAAATATGTATTATCATCCCTTAATGGGGAGAAGCTTAAGAAAAATTAAATAAATAAATGCCTAACTATAAAGATATAGGATCAATACCTAGGTACTTAAGATTACTTTTATAATTAACTACTTAACATATGGACTTGTAATCGATTGTTATCTAAGCTGAATTACTTTTTATTACTTACTATTTATTACTTAGTACACAGAATAATGTTTTGTACAATATTATACCTACTTGTATAAGTAGTCTAATTTTAATCGATTAATTAGCATAATATAGATTATGGACCTAGGGTACTTTAAAATAGGTAGGTACTTGTCGCTCGAGACAAGAGAACGGAATAAAAAAACAAAGGGGCGGAGCCATTTGGTACCTGCCCTCACCAGATCAAGGGTAGAAACCAATCGTTCCGTGGACCAATAAACCATGGCTTCCGGCTGGACTAAGGAGGCGTGACCTGAACCAGGGGAGCTGGTAGGCCAGAACTGGAGATCTACTTTTGGAGGGAGGTGCTGCTTGTGAGGGGAAAATCGGACAGCGAGGAAGGACAGTCGGAGAGTTGCACTCGGGGAGGAGAGTCGGAGAGTTGCACTCGGGGAGGAAAGTCGAGAGAGTTGCACTCGGGGAGGAGAGTCGGAGAGTTGCACTCGGGGAGGAAAGTCGGAGAGTTGCACTCGGGGAGGAAAGACGGAGGGTTGCACTCGGGGAAGGAAGACGGAGAGTTGCACTCGGGGAAGAAAGTCGTGGAGTTGCATTCGGGGAAGGAAGTCGAAGGTCGCCCTCGCAACCGCTGAAGAAGAGTCGCGAAGACGCGCAACATAAACGTCGGAGTCTAGAAGAACGAGTACGGGCAGTACATTAGTGAAGGAAGAGAAACCGAAGAAAATAGTACCCGCAAGCATTGAATAAAATTAAAATTAAAAGAATTAAATTAACTTCAATATCGACGATAACTAAATATTAGTGGTGAAAGCGAACCAAAAAATTAAGAATAAAAATAAGTGAAAAATAAGTCAATATAAGACAAAGTGACCCCGCGAAATACGTTATACGGAACGAACAGTGAGTGAATAAATAGACATTACGAGTTTAATCACGCGGAGACATTAGAAGTGGTACGTGATCCGCGGGAGAAGAAAATCGTTCACGAGCCGCGGAAGAAGAGTAAACGCCCGGCGTCAGGAGCACACCCAGCGTCGGCGTCGAGAATCCCAGAGCGTCGCTTTTAAGCGCGCCCACAATTCATATCTGGCCTCGCCGAACCCGCAGCCCGCTAGGTCCAGTCAGGTTAAATTTTAAGTTTATTATTAAGTAGTTAAGATATTCCCTTTTACCTAGAATATAGTCTATTATATTAACTCTCGCCTTTTTATTATTTGTCCTTTCCCTCTCAGAATGAAATTGACTGAAGGAATAATTAACAATTAACTTATTTAAATACTTGAATTGATAGTACGATTTACAAGTATTAATAGTGGTCACATGACTTGGCGCCCAACCTTAGTTAATTAATTGGAAAAACTAAAATGAATAATTATCTATAAAAAGTATAAGGAGTAAGCCCTGGAGCCTGAGCTAAGTCGGAGGAAGGGTAAGTACATTAATAATATAAAAATAATAATCTCAACCAACGAGTAATTCTTTTTAATGAACTTTCGATGGTGTTAAGTTTTACCACACGTTCGCCTGAGAGATCGCATTTCAACTGCATTCTGGAATTAAATTTTAAGGTATAACTAGAAAAAAGCGGCGCTTTTTAAATTATTCATAGTCATAAAAAATTGTGCAGTGAATCTTAATAATTTGTTACATGAAGATATTATAATGGTCCTTCTAACAAGAATTCACTAGAAAAGGTGTTTCAATACAAATTTTCTAAAAATATACACTTCCTTAGGTTCATTTTGTTACACCACTTATTTGCTAATTCCACCGTCTAAAGACTCCAGTACTTAGGCCAATACACGAAATGTTAATAAATATGAACCCGCGATCTCATTCACGGTAGCCAAACACGCTACCACTATGCTACGAGGCGCTAAACGCCTAGATAATCCAAATTCGTATCCAGAGCTTCGTTTCTGTTGAGATTTTTTTTTTTATTTTATAAAAAGAAATCTATGCAATCTTATGATATTTGCACATATTTCAATTTGTAAATACTATTTTCAATAAAGCCTAAGCGGTTTGTGCTTGAAAATAGGAATCGAGTCGTGTCGAAGTGGGGATTCGAACCGACGATCTCTGGACTCAGAGACCGCGACGCTACCCACTGGGCCACCACCCAGCACCATCAATAATGATTGGTTTATTGTTTATTTTAATATAAGGAAACCTTACATTTGGGATTACCCTTGTACATAGTTGTTTTTGCATCATTAACTTGTAAAATAAGCAGCCATTGTATCATATTTCGTTTGAATTTAACATCTGAATTTCTGAAAAATAAAATATTGAGCAATTCTTTTTCTAGGGAGAATGTTTTCTGAATAAAGCTGAAATTATTTCAGTTGGAATGGAATGAATATCCGATTTACGTAAAGGTTAATTAAACAGAAAATAATATGATACAAAAACCCCTGAGGCATTTTATTATAATATCATGTCTGGTAGGTATAATAATACAGGGTGTAATAAAACTCTCTTTACAAGCGGGAACCCAGTGAATCTACATAAAATTTGGAGTCGATTTTGTAGATTTTTTTTTTTTCATTTGATCCTTCGTACATCGAGTTTTGTTTCCCTGTATATCAATACTTTTTCATACTCATATTTCATATGTGATGTGACTGGTACTGAAGCGTAAGACTGATCATCCTACCTTCATGCAAAATTATCAAGATTCACAACACTTGATGTATCAATGCAGTGCCCTATGCACCATTGGGTATGGATAAGTAACGACAATAATATGTCGCTTAGTCAATGTTTTCTTTCCACCGTCGTCGATATTTTTTTCTTTTCTTCATCGACCATCTTCATTCCAGTCTCTCTTTATTTGTCCACAAAATAGGCTTATTATCATCATCATCTCAGCCCGTTGAAGCCCACTGCTGGACATAGGCCTCCCCCTGCCGTCTCCACTCCTCCCAATCCTGCGCCACCCCCATCCCTGTCTTCCAGCAGACTTCCTAATCGTCCACCCATCTCATTTAAAAAATAAATATTTTCATTTATTTAGGAAACAAACAGTACCTACATTAAAATAGTAACATTTGTAATGATAGTAAAAATAAATGAATAGACCAGTAAAGTTTCCATATTTAGAAAAATATTGAAGGGTAAGTTAAGATTAAAGTAAAGTAAAGATTAAGGAGAAAATTTATATAAAACTAGGGGTACGTTAATTGATAATTTAAGATAAGAAAAATGAGGGGGGTGGGTAACTATAGCAAAAGTTATGAAGTTAAGAAGCAAAAGTTATAAAGAGATTTATGGGGGTTGGGTATACACTTCTAGGAGTTTCTTTTTAAAAATTGATAGACTCGTGTTATTAATATCTATTTGTTATATGTTATTAATATCTATCTCATCCTTGAGGCCTCTGGTTTCTCGGTCTCCACACCAGAACGCGTTTCGTCACCTGTCGTCCGTCATTCTGGCTATGTGACCCGCCCATTTCCCACTTCAACCAAGTCTGGCGTCGGATCCAATCGTTCCTTTCCAAGACTTATTATGATCATTAAAAAAAATTGCAGCATCAGTAATGTCGAGCTTTTAAAAAATTGACGTGAAAATAGAAAATGTGTCAGAACGTCAAATTAACGTAGCTGTAATTAGAAACATTCCTGACAAGCAACTTGGAGGGAACACTTTAACACGGTGGTACACAACTTATGAAATCTTTTTTTTTTAAATTGTTTAAAACACACTTCGAACGAGAATTTCAGGGAAATTCGGAGGCTCCGGGTTCGATTCCCGGTGAGAAACACAAAAATCTAAAATGATTTTTCTCAAGCCTGGTGTGTTTGTGATGTTGTTCCCCTCTGTAATTGGGCCTCCTGGCCTGTTGAGATGGTTAAAAATCCAACACTTTTTCAATTAGAAGTTATATACAAAAAGTGATACTACTACGAACGCAACTACTTTTCCCTTATCCGCACCCGATGGTGCATTAGGGGCACTGCATCGGTATCTTTACCTTCATGCAATAACGATTCCTGATCATATTATTATATACATTTTAGTGATGAAAAAACTTTTGGTTGTCTGTAAAGTCGGTTTACGGACGATAATTTTACGTAATAACGTCATAAAGAAAACATTGATGAAAAATAGCATACTTTTATGAATTGAATTGAATTATTATTACTGAGTTATCATTATTTTGTATAATACAAAGCAGGAGTTCATTGAAAATTACAATTTTTTCCATTTTTTTGCACTCGTCAATTCAAATATTTGTTTACTTAAATTATACAAGTTAATTACAAGTAACAATGTGCTATTAACAATTTATTTACAACTTATATACATATGATGATATGATGTTTAAGATCCTCCAACCTGTGTTATTTTGTGAAGGATAAGACGATGATAGAGAGACTAGCGATAGATGCGTCACAAACCGAACGCTTAGGCCGATCGTGCCTCTCTATCGCTTGTTCCGCGCTCTCGCTTGCACACTCGGCTCAACGTGACAATGAGTCATGCTTTTTTGTGTGTGCAGCCGGCGTTCAACGA
This sequence comes from Micrasema minimum, assembly GCA_022494985.1. NCBI lineage: Eukaryota > Metazoa > Arthropoda > Insecta > Trichoptera > Brachycentridae > Micrasema > Micrasema minimum. The sequence goes on from JAGVSP010002783.1 coordinate 41,769, forward strand.
TTTATTAGACGTTATCACGTCAAAAAAAAAAAAAAAGAAAAAAAGTGTGTCTAATGACATTCCATACTTGAAAAGTACTACTCGTAGTATTACTTGACACCTAGGTGTCAAGTTACCCGCTACGTCACTCACTACGTCATTAATAGGCATCTACTTCATCACTAGACATCTAGGTCACACGTTTCGTGTATTGGCTTCAATGCTGGAGTCCTTAGACGGTGAAATTTGATAATAACGCCCCTTCTGGAGAATTCTTGTTCGAAGGTACCGAGTATTTTATTGAACTTTCAGAAGGTACTTTTAAATAAATTAATTTTTTTTTTTTTTTTTTTATTTCAATATATACATAAAATAAAACAATACATGTCCTACTGAGTTTGCCTACTGCAACTCGTCAGTAGGTGCATTAATACAAATTCAACTAAAAATAAAAGTACACAATACATACCCTAGCGCACAAAAAAATTAAAATACATATAAATAAAAATACAATTCTAAAACTCAAATATAATAAATCGCGCTCTAGCAACCAAGTTCTCAGCACGCGTCTCTCTTTTAAGCTTGAAAAATTAATTATTTAAATGATAGATCTATTCTATTAAGCATACTTTTGATTTTATTGTCCGCCTCGTGGCATAGTGTTAGCGCGTTAGGCTACTGTGCATGAGGTCTCGGGGTTCTATTCCCGTAGGGGTCAAAATGAAATATTTATTCACATGTGGTATCATATTAATAATTCATGTGTGTTACCTTGAACTGGCAGTGAAGCGTAAGACTGATCATCTTACCTTCATGTAATAAAAATGATCAAGATACACTGCATGTGGTGTTCCGATGCAGAGCCCTATGCACCATTTTGTGTGGGTAAGGAACACTAGTAGTAGTTGATTTATTTTAACATTTTGTGCCCAGAGATTTCGTAGCACCGCTTACAGCAATAAAACAATGAAAGTTCCACTAAGAAGGAATTTCCACAAAATACAGGTAATAAAGGAAACATCCACAGCCCTCCGGTTCCCCTAACTTGATCTGTGGAATTATTAAGGAATTTTCCCCTCTTCCAGAACTGACGATGAAAAATTTCTAGAGTTTAATTGTTAATCGTTAATAATTACTTAAAATCTTTAGAGACGCTTCTTATAGTCGAGTAAATATAAGGTTTCAGATTGCATTAGAGACACTTCGGTCAATTGTTTTTATATAATAGGGTTGCTATTTTACAAATCATTTTTCAGAGACGGGTTACGTCTTGAAGCCGGTAGACATAAAAGTCGGTGAGTGGTTTTATACAAATTTTTATTAATTTAATATTAAAATGTTGGACCACAAAGTTAATGCTTTGAATAATAATGATAAATTATTAAACTTTTCAAATATGACATTTATTTATTTATTTCATATATTACTTTTTTCTTAATGAAATACCTCGCTGGGCAAAGCCCGTGTTGAGGTGTTCATTTACAACTAACATTTACATTTACAAGTATGATAAATTTAAAGAATAACAATAAAATAATGCATTAGGTACCTACAATTAACAACACTGCGAACTATATATATATATATATATATATATATATATATATATATATATATAAATATATATGCTATATATATGCTATATATATATGCTATATACTATATATATATATATGCTATTTAGGTGGGGTAACCATTTCAAGGCACCTCTCGGGACCCAAATCGTAGATCGAATTTTTTACGAAGATGCGAATTTTTTTTACATCTTTTTAATTTTTTGCATACAGTGGAAGGGTGTTATATATTTTTGGAGATAGGAAGACGTGGCTTTTTTGTCCAAGAGAAGTTGTCATTTTCGGTATTTCCAATAATTGTTTACTTTTGGTTTTATATTTCATGCCATTCGATTAAAGCTGTCTTGCTTTCAATAATAAGCTATTGTTTTGTGTTGTATATATAAATACATATAATTAAATCTGTAATATGATTTCTGATATGACACTTTGATCTTAACCCTTATCTGCTGAGTTAACCCTTACCCGCTCTCCGGGTGAGACAATGGGGCCGGGTATTTTGGACCTACATCAGGATTCATGGTGGTAGATCAGTCAAGATTAACACAGCAACCAAAAATATGGAAAACTACCAATTATTCTTAATATGACAGTTTGAACTTTACCCTCATCTGCTGAGTTAAAATGAGATGAGTTAAGTTGAGACAATGGGGCCAGGTATTATGGACCCAATCAGGTTGGTAGAATTTAAAAAACGCGAAGCTATTAATTACATCAATACACAATAAAAATACGTTTATGATAAAACATTTATTTTTAAAAATGTGTAAAATATAAATACGTAAAAAATAAAATATGAAGTTTGTGTGAAAGTGCGATCTCTCAGGCGAATGTGTGGTAAGACTGTGTATGATAGGTGTACAAATGTCGAAATTAGAGCAGAGTGCAAGGCTGAGATAAGCATTATCCACAAAATAAGATAGGTCTTTTACGATGATTCGGTCATGTAGAGCGAATGGATGACGAAATAACGGCTAAAATAATATATGACGCGACTGTGCCTGGATGTAGAAATCGAGGAAGGCCGAGAAAGACATGGCATGACAAGTAAAACAAGTGCTTGAAAGTGCGCATGTGAGAAGTCGGAATAATCGACTTTTGTGCATGAGAAGATGTATGAACGTGGAGGAAGCAGAGAAGTGTGCCAGAACAGGATAGTGTGGCGTTCAATCCTCTCTGCCTACCCCTTCGGGGAAATGGCGTGAAGGCGGCCTTTCCTCGGCTTCTATAATCCAGACACACTTGCATTTAAACTTCTTTTAGCCGTTCTTTCATCCCTCATAACTCATATACGAGTATACAAAAGCAAAACCAATAAGATGATTTCATATGTTTTGACAAAGTATGGGTCGCTTTGTTTACATTCGGGGCGGCCGATTTATCAGGGCTGTTTCCATGAATAGTACAAAGGTCCCCTAAGCGATGGGGGCAGTAAAGTTACCTATTAATACTTGGCGGTTACAACTTTCTGTACAACTGTAGAATGTGGAATATTTCACAATTCGGGTCCTTTGTATGCGGTGCTATAATTGTGGAAAGTTTGGGCACAGCTTCATACAAATACTAGGTACTTAATAGCTCTTATTAAATTTTATTGAATTTACACGTATTCGATAAATCCAGTTATTAAAATTATCAACATTTTGAATGTGTACAAATACTTGTAGACAAATTACTGAATTATGATATTACTACTACTAATACTTTCCCATATCCGCAACCAATGGTGCATAGGGCACTGCATTGGTACCTACTCCGAGTGCAGTGAATCGTGATAATTAGTTTACAATCGGGCAAGATGATCGGATTTTAGCATCAGTCCAAGATATCAGATATAGCCCAGTCTAATTACTCCAGAAATAAGCGTTTGCCTTTACTAATTCGGATGTTTTTGATTCTTTTTCGGGATCTTCGGATGTTGTTAAGTGATGTCCAGGGAAGGTTGCATCAAAAGTCCGGATGAATAAGAGGTAAGCTTAAAATCAGGATTTTCAAAAAATCAGAAAAAAATGGGCCTTTTTTTTATTTTTTCAAAAATCTCGAAAATGCTATCAGAGAGTCTCATCGTGGCGGATCCAATAGTAAAAATAAGTGAATAGACCAGTAAAGTTTCCATATTTAGAAAAATATTGAAGGGTAAGTTAAGATTAAAGTAAAGTAAAGATTAAGAGAAAATTTATATAAAACTAGGGGGTACGTTAATTGATAGTAAAGTTATTAAGAGATTTGTGGGGGTTGGGCATACACTTCTAGGAGTTCATTTTTAAAAATTGATAGACTCGTGTTATCAATATCTATTTGTTATATGTTATTAATATCTATCTCATCCTTGAGGCATCTGGTTTCTCGTTCTCCACACCAGAACGCGTTTCGTCCACCTGTCGTCCGTCATTCTGGCCATGTGACCGGCCCATTTCCACTTCAACCAAGTCTGGCGTCGGATCCGATCGTTCCTTTCCAAGACTTATTATGATCATTAAAAAAAATTGCAGCATCAGTAGTGTCGACCTTTTAAAAAATTGACGTGAAAATAGGAAATGTGTCAGAACGTCAAATTAACGTAGCTGTAATTAGAAACATTCCTGACAAGCAACTTGGAGGGAACACTTTAACACGGTGGCACATAACTTATGATTTAATTTTTTTTTTAATTGTTAAAAACACACTTCGAACGAGAATTTCAGAGAAATTCGGAGGCTCCGGGTTCGATTCCCGGTGAGAACACAAAAATCAAAAAAGATTTTTCTCAAGCCTGGGTGTTTGTGATGTTGTTCCCCTCTGTAATTGGGCCTCCTGGCCTGTTGAGATGGTTAAAAATCCAACACTTTTTCAATTAGAAGTTATATACAAAAAGTGATACTACTACGAACGCAACTACTTTTCCCTTATCCGCACCCGATGGTGCATAGGGCACTGCATCGGTATCTTACCTTCATGCAATAACGATTCCTGATCATATTATTATATACATTTTAGTGATGAAAAAACTTTTGGTTGTCTGTAAAGTCGGTTTACGGACGATAATTTTACGTGATAACGTCATAAGAAAACATTGATGAAAAATAGCATACTTTTATGAATTGAATTGAATTATTATTACTGAATTATCATTATTTTGTATAATACAAAGCAGGAGTTCATTGAAAATTACAATTTTTTCCATTTTTTTGCACTCGTTAATTCAAATATTTGTTTATTTAAATTTTACAAATTAATTACAAGTAACAATGTGCTATTAACAATTTATTTACAACTTATATACATATGATGTTGTGATGTTTAAGATCCTCCAACCTGTGTTATTTTGTGAAGGATAGGACGATGATAGAGAGACTAGCGATAGATGCGTCATAAACCGAACGCTTAGGCCAATCGTGCCTATCTATCGCTTGTTCCGCGCTCTCGCTTGCACACTCGGCTCAAGCGGAACGTGACAATGTGTCATGCTTTTTCGTGTGAGCAGCCGGCGTTCATCGATTTATTAGACGTTATCACGTCAAAAAAAAATTGAAAAAAACTGTGTCTAATAACATTCCATACTTGAAAAATACTACTACTAGTAGTATTACTTGACACATAGGTGTCAAGTTACCCGCTACGTCATCAATAGGCATCTACTTCATCACTAGACATCTAGGTCACACGTTTCGTGTATTGGCTTAAATGCTGGAGTCCTTAGACTGAAATGCTGGAGTCCTTAGAGGTGAAATTTGATAATATCGCCCCTTCTAGAGAATTCTTGTTCGAAGGTACCGAGTATTTTATTGAACTTTCAGAAGGTACTTTTAAATATTTTTATTTTTATTATTTTTTTTATTTCAATATATACATAAAAGAAAACAATACATGTCCTACTGAGTTGCCTACTGCAACTCGTCAGTAGGTGCGTAAATACATGTTCAACTAAAAATAAAAGTACACAATACATACCCTAGCGCACAAAAAAATTAAAATACATATAAAATAAAAATACAATTCTAAAACTCAATATAATAAATCGCGCTCTAGCAACCAAGTTCTCAGCACGCGTCTCTCCTTTAAGCTTGAAAAATCAATCATTTAAATGATAGATCTATTCTATTAAGCATACTTTTGATTTTATTGTCCGCCTCGTGGCATAGTGGTAGCGCGTTTGGCTACTGTGCATGAGGTCTCGGGTTCTATTCCTGTAGGGGTCAAAATGAAAAATATTTGTTCACATGTGGTATCATATTAATAATTCATGTGTGTTACCTTGAACTGGCAGTGAAGCGTAAGACTGATCATCTTACCTTCATGTAAATAAAAATGATCAAGATACACTGCATGTGGTGTTCCGATGCAGAGCCCTATGCATCATTTTGTGTGGGTAAGGAACACTAGTAGTAGTTGATTTATTTTAACATTTTGTGCCCCAGATTTTCGTAGCACCGCTTACAGCAATAAAACAATGAAAGTTCCACTAAGAAGGAATTTCCACAAAATACAGGTAATAAAGGAAACATCCACAGCCCTCCGGTTCCCCTAACTTGATCTGTGGAATTATTAAGGAATTTCCCCTCTTCCAGAACTGATGATGAAAATTTTCTAGAGTTTAATTGTTAATCGTTAATAATTACTTAAAATCTTTAGAGACGCTTCTTATAGTCGAGTAAATATAAGGTTTCAGATTGCATTAAAAACAATGACTCTGACCAAGCAATCCTCCATAAGTTACGAGTTGCACAGAGGAGCATGGAGAGAATTATGCTTGGAAATAACATTAAGAGACCGAAAAAGGAACGATTGGATCCGACGCCAGACAAAGGTCTGCGACGTGGTGAGCGAATTGCTTGGTTAAAGTGGAAATGGGCCCGGTCACATAGCCAGAATGACGGACGACAGGTGGACGAAACGCGTTCTGGTGTGGAGACCGAAGAAAACCAGAGGCATCAAGGATGAGATGGGTGTACATCAGGAAGTCTGCTGGAAAGACAGTGGATGGGGGCGGCGCAGGATCGGGAGGAGTGGAGACGGCAGGGGGGTGGTCTACGTCCTGCAGTGGACCTCAAACGGGCTGAAATGATGGAGATGATGATGACTGTTTCGGATTCCTTTATGGCATTTGGGAGTTGATTCCATGGTGGAGCGCATACACTGTAAAGGGCTTGGAGTAGAAGGAAGAACTAATGGGCAAGTATCAGGAGTGTATTTTGATCACGTGATCGAAGAGGTAATCCATGAATTAAACTTTTTCACGCAGGTAAAGTGGCAAAATATGACATTCGAATAATTTCAGCTGTCCATTGCGCTTTGTAGCTGCAAGACAAATTAGATTCCAGCACTTCATCTGCGTATAAGTAACATAAATTTTTCATAGTTTAAATTCTTGTGTTAGATTTTGCATTCGAAAATGTATTGGGTCTGGAATCAATTAAGTTATGTCAATTTCCATCGCCCCGCACCCTTGTGGTGATTTTTCATAAAAATGACGCTTAACAAGTTATCCAATTATTATAATAATTATTATTAAAGCTGTCTTGCTTTCAATAATAATCTATTGTTTTGTATTGTATATATAAATACATATAATTAAATCTGTAATATGATTTCTGATAATATGACACTTTGATCTTAACCCTTATCTGCTGAGTTAACCCTTACCCGCTCTCCGAAAACAACCAATTATTCTTAATATGACAGTTTGAACTTTACCCTCATCTGCTGAGTTAAAATGAGATGAGTTAAGTTGAGACAATGGGGCCAGGTATTATGGACCCAATCAGGGTTGGTAGATTTTAAAAAACGCGAAGCTATTAATTACATCAATTACACAATAAAAACGTTGATGATAAAACATTTATTTTTAAAAATGTGTAAAATATAAATACGTAAAAAATAAATATTAAGTTTGTGTGAAAATGCGATCTCTCAGGCGAATGTGTGGTAAGACTATGTATGATAGGTGTACAAATGTCGAAATTAGAGCAGAGTGCAAGGCTGAGATAAGCATTATCCACAAAATTAAGATAGGTCTTTTACGATGATTCGGTCATGTAGAGCGAATGGATGACGAAATAACGGCTAAAATAATATATGACGCGACTGTGCCTGGATGTAGAAATCGAGGAAGGCCGAGAAAGACATGGCATGATCAAGTAAAACAAGTGCTTGAAAGTGCGCATGTGAGAAGTCGGAATAATCGACTTTTGTGCATGAGAAGATGTATGAACGTGGAGGAAGCAAGAGAAGTGTGCCAGAACAGGATAGTGTGGCGTTCAATCCTCTCTGCCTACCCCTTCGGGGAAATGGCGTGAAGGCGGCCTTCCTCGGCTTCTATATCCAGACACACTTGCATTTAAACTTCTTTTAGCCGTTCTTTCATCCCTCATAACTCATATACGAGTATACAAAAGCAAAACCAATAAGATGATTTCATATGTTTTGACAAAGTATGGGTCGCTTTGTTTACATTCGGGGCGGCCGATTTATCAGGGCTGTTTCCATGAATAGTACAAAGGTCCCCTAAGCGATGGGGGCAGTAAAGTTACCCATTAATACTTGGCGGTTACAACTTTCTGTACAACCGTAGAATGTGGAATATTTCACAATTTGGGTCCTTTGTATGCGGTGCTATAATTGTGGAAAGTTTGGTCACAGCTTCATACAAATAAGCTCTTATTAATTTTTATTGAATTTACACGTATTCGCTAAATCCAGTGATTAAAATTATCAACATTTTGAATGTGTACAAATACTTGAAGACAAATGACTGAATTATGATATTACTACTACTAATACTTTCCCCATATCCGCAACCAATGGTGCATAGGGCACTGCATAGGTACCTACTCCAAGTGCTGTGAATCGTGATAATTAGTTACAATCAGGCAAGATGATTCAGCAACAGTCGAGATATCGGATATGAAGTATTTTGATATGATTTAAAAAAAAAGTGTTTAATATTGGCACCGTTGCGCGTCGATAGGTCGGGAATCGAACCCGCGCCCGCGACTCGACGCGCTACCGAGGGGCGAGGATTATCAGATGAACCCACATAGTTATTATCTTTTCCGCTGTTTCTAAAAAATAATAAAAATACAATCACTAAAATCTTCAGAATCCCTATTCTATTTCCCTAAATATCACGTATTGCGAAAATCGATGAAAATATAAAATTCATTTAGAAATATTAATATTATTATTAAAATAAATATAGATGTTGTAAAACAATGTTTTCATTCAATATTTTCGAAACAAAATTGTAGAAAAAAAATACCTGTTTACGAAAACGCCACACTATTTGTCGTGGCCCCCGTGACGTCATAATTCGGTCTCGCTTCGATGTTTCACATTTTTAGTTTCATGGTAAACGTCAAGGGCTACATGAATAGTGACGTAAAAGGGCCGCGGCCAACGCGGACTAGCGTTTTCACGGTAATTTGAAATTGAAAACTTGAAAATAATTTTTAACTTACTAAAAATTAAGAAAAAAAATTGAAAAAAAAGGAAAGTGTTTTCTATGACTTATCAGTTATAATATTTTGTATTTGTTTTAAAGTTTGTTTTAAAATAAAAAAAATAATATAAAAAATTCCTAATAGATCGATTGAATTCTCAGACTGATACTTGCTTTCATTTAACAAAAAACGATCAAGATTCACTACAATTGGAGTTCCAATGCAGTGCCCTTTGCACCACTAGATGTGGATAAGGGAAAGTCAGTCGTTCAGTTAGAATTTTGAGCAAAACACCATAAAATATGCATATTGAAATATTTCTAAATAGGTACAATACATTCTGTAAAAGTTTCCACCATTACTAGTATAGAATCCCAACCGTCCATGTGTCATGTTATTCTCACGCCTCTCGTGAGAATGACATTCCTGACTCTCTTTTAACATTAAAAATAGAAATTTAACTTTTGACCCCGTTATTCCGCCTTATTTCATTGCCAAAGAATCTGCTCTATGGTAAATGAAATCTCGCGCGGGGACTTTTGTCTATGATCCCCTTCCAAAGCAACTGTCATGGCGTTCGGACGTCGCTATTTCTTATACATGCCGTCCAAACCTAAAAACCGAGGGCATTATGGCGAATTCGTAAGTGTTGTAGCTTTTTCATATCAATTTAAATCCCCGAATCAAACTACGTATTACAGCCTAGTCTCTCTGATCTTTTTTTCAGGTCTAATGCCTTTTTTTATACTCCTTTATATACTTCCCTACTCCAAATATGTATTGACATAATATTATAATTTAAAATGGCCTAGACACGGATCGCTGTCTAGGAGCTAGTTACCGAGTGTCACACGCTGACCGGTACATTACATAATGCAGATATTATCCCATATCTGTCATCTCTCACACGTGAAATTTCCGGACCACGTGTGAGGTTAAACTTACAAATTGATGCTTCAAAAGACTGATTTACAAAGCTTCACCTCGTGCATGTCCTGATGTGGACACTGCACACTTACGATACATGGATTCTTCACCTCTCTTCAAAATTTCACCACTACGAAAAATTAAATTCTTAACCTCCAATTTACTTCATTCATCTCAACACTAGACTGCATTTTCTTTAATCTTCGACGTACAACATTTTATTTGTAAATTCCAGTATGAATGATTCGATGGATGGATTCATTACTTAAGTTTGCAACCTATATTTGTAATTATCTCTATATATATATCTTGTCAAAATTATAACCTACATACTTACCGTGCCTAGCACATTATCATGACCTTGTGAACTTACTTATTTTTCATTACACACACTGAAATTCTGTATCCTTGTTTTTTATTTATATTCTGAACTCTGTGGTATTACAATCCTTGCTTACTTCTATAAATTTTTGTGAGTCTCTTGTTAACTGATTGAGCCATGCTGGTGAGCGTTAGAGGATGATGAGCAAATCAGGTAAGCCTCACAGCCTCAACGTTACACATGCGCTTGGTGACTGCAAGACGTGCTGCGATCTACCCTCTCTATTGCGCAGCATTCTCGAGGCAATTCAACGCAAAAACAGCGCTTTATAAATTAACCAGAAATAAATAAATTAAAAACAATCTCATCACTTTAGGAACAAACTGACAGCTGACAAAACCGTCAAAAAAGATTAGTTTTTGTGGAAAATATCCCACGGGACCTTTATAAAAAAATAATCACTTTCTGAAATGCGATGTTTTAGCCCTATGTACCACTGGGTGCTAATAAGGGAAGGAATCCCTAGGTTGAAATTCCGCTTCACCAATTTTTTTTTCCTACTTTCGGGCACAGTTCTTTTCGACATGAAATTTCATTCTAGTGCATTGGGTACTACTTTCGTCTCGAATAAGTATTAGTAGTAGTAATTATTTTGATTCTAAGTTATTTGTTTTGAAAAATTAATGTGGGTACCCTTTGTGGGGGACCATCTTTTACCTAACAAGTTGATGTTATTAAATATTAAATGTTAGGCTTCTGTCGCAATAGAGGCACGAAACAGATCTGTAAATTAATTATTCAAATTCCGAATTGGGGAATATCCGTTACAAATTCGTAACGTTTCAAATTTAAGCCGACACTTCTCAGAATTGCTTTTGGTATATCCGGTTGACTATAACCATAGATAATACAAAAGCCTCTCAGATATTAAACCAGAATTATTTATTTATTATTTGGACAGTTTATAAAGCGCTGTTTTTGCGAAACATCGCCTTTATTTATTTATTTATTTATTTGACTTATTGTACAAATAATTGTGTACATTGGCGGGTTTATTGCCCAAATTGGCAATTTCTTCCAACCAACCTTTAGAGCGCTGTTCAAAAAGAGGCTAGATTTCTGTTGGTTTTACAAATAAAATAAAATAAATAGGGAATCGAACTCGCGACCTCATGCATGGCAACCCAACGCGCTACCGCTAAACAACGAGGCGGACCTTGAATAACAATTACAAAAATCCTAACACTCATGATTAAGAAACTATAGTTCTATGCCTCAAAATAAAAGTTTTTTTTAAACTGTTTCGAAATATTTATAACGTTTTTAAGAATATTCACGCTATCGGGAAGAACCCTATTAAAAGGAACATTTATACTACAGCACCGTATAATTGATTTCTCCCCTAATTACGCAGAAAAACTTGTTTGTGGGAGTAACCCTGCAGCCTTAAGGTTGGTTTTAAAAACGTCTTTTAGTAAAACTTAATAATTTTTTAAAATTTATATACTTTAAGGCTCCATTCTCCCATTTTTAAACATCTGTTTAAGCTAATTTAGTTACAAACAACATTTTGAGTGTGTCCAAATACTTGTAGACAAAAACTGTATTTCACCCATTGCGGGCTAATAATTTCAATTTGACATCTCAACAGAGACGATAAGTTTGGAAGGGAATATGGATATCTAGTCGTTTACAGGGCTTGGCTGGGTTAAGTTCTCAATCGATGACAGAGAGTGTTCGCATGTGAAGCGTCGCGCCATTTTTTACTGTATATTGGCAGATATCAAATACTAGGTGAAATGGGGAATGTTGTAATACACCAAGTGGCCACTTAACCTAGCCAATGACAGGTCATGACATAAGCCCTGTAAACGCCTAGATATCCATATTCCCTTCACAACTTCTCGTCTCTGTTGAGATGTCAAATTGTAATTTAGTTACTACTACTTTCCCTTATATGCACCAAAATGGTGCATAGGGGCACTGCATTTGTAAGAAAACTCCATTTAATCATGATCATATATTACATGCACTCACACTTTGAAACGTGAGACGTTGATGTCTAGTGATGACGTAGATGCCTATTGATGACGTAGCGAGTGACGTATTGGGTAACTAGACACCTCAGACACGGTAGCATTTTTCAAGTATGGAATGTCACTTCTCTGAAATTATTGTTCGAAGGGTTATCCTATTAATAAATACTACTACTTAGCCTTACCCGCACCCAATGGTGCAAAAGGCACTGTATCTTAATAATTGTCTAAACAACAGCAAGAAAACTGGTCTTGCAAAACAAAACCTTGGGTTTTCGCTTTTTGCTCAAGTTTTTCCCTTTATTTACTGTAAATGTTTTTTGCAAAGTTCTCCCTTCAGAAACTTGTGTTCATGGTTTTTTGCACAACAAATGAGTCACGAACCTTGGAGGGATGTTTTGATACAACAGAGACTGATATTTTTGATATGACGTCACAAAATGAACTGAGCAATTCCATAGTTTTCTAATCTATTAGCATCATCATCATTTCAGCCCGTTGAGGTCCACTGCTGGACATAGGCCTCCCCCTGCTGTCTCTACTCCTCCCGATCCAGCGCCGCCCCCATCCACTGTCTTTCAGCAGACTTCCTGATGACGTCCACCCATCTCATCCTTTTGAAGCGTTTCGAACGCGTTTCGTCCACCTGTCGTACGTCATCCTAGCTATGTGACCGGCCCATTTCCACTTCAACCAAGCAATTCGTTCCACCACGTCGCAGACCTTTGTCTGGCGTCGGATCCAATCGTTCCTTTTTCGGTCTCTTAATGTTATTCCAAGCATTATTCTCTCCATGCTCCTCTGTGCAACTTGCAACTTATGGGAGGATTGCTTGGTCAGAGTCATTGTTTCCGCGCCATAAGTAAGGACGGGCAGAATGCATTGGTTGAACACTCGAGTCTTGAGGGAGCTGGGGATGGATCTATTAGCATACTATAAATTAATGTCCGGATATCAAATACATATAATTATAAACACGGCCGACTTTTCCACTTAACGTCCTTTTAGTCATCGGACATCAGTTGGGCGAATTTGGCACGGGCGAATCACCCTACGTTTTGGAAGGATTGTGGGGTAATTGTGCCGTGGATCGCGGATTACGGCCGCGGCAATTAAAGCGAAGTTTTTAACGAGCGCCTGCGGAAATTTATCGACAAAGTTTAGGAGATCTGGTAATATCTCGCACCGGAGCGGAGGCGATTATCCCGCGGGATATCCGGCGACATTTTGCATATTTATAACCCTTAAAGAGCTGTGCAAGGACTTTCGTAAACGGTGCTGTAATAAGATGCTACCCTATTAGACAAGTTAATATAAGCTAAGCAATTTTTTCAACAGATGTCACTAGTGAGAAAAATCTCGTTAAAGTGAAATGACGTGTCATAATATAGGTTCTCCATTCCGCTTACTAGCGAATATCCACACCAGGTAACATTTTTGATTTTGTACATATGCTACGAATCAAGAATCATCCACCAGCGAGTTGAAAGCGAGCTGAATGTTGTAGTACCTACATAAAGTGGCCACTTAACCCAGCCAATGACAGGTCATAAGCCCTGTAAACGCTCGAATATCCATATTCCTGAATTTGAAAAAATCCTACCTAATCTCTGTAGGGATTTTAAAATAAAAAGATATACCTACTCCCGTCTTGGGATAAATCCAGATTTGTGTACAAGTATTTGAACACGACCCAAAATGTTAGTAATATTAATTAAATAAAGGTTTTAGCCGAGAAAATTGAATTTTTTCATGATCCTTGGTTTTAGCAGGATTCTGTGAGGGTTAACCACCCTCTAACAATCCAAGCCTCTAAATTCGAGAGGATTGATACGCGATTATTAAATTATTTCGGCTGTGAATTTCATTAGCATTTTTATAACTTTGAATTGGGGATCTTAAATCAACCAACACAAATTGGATTATTCACAGGGATTAATTTTACTTTTAAACTGTTGAACTCGTTAGAAATAATGTTATGGGGATGATAATTTTTAGTTAATTTGATATCATCTTTAAAAAAAACTATTAATTTTGAAGGGTATAAGATATGATAATTATGTTTTGACCTATACTTATAACATGTACTATTAGTCTTAATAACGCCTGCATCACATCTGTTCTCCTCATGGCTTCGAATCATGGCAGCTTACCAGGGCGCAAGATAGCGGACTTCTGAGTTTTGAGAATAAAATAGGTGTCTTAGAAGAATATTAGGTGTGCAGTGGTTTGACTTTGTAAGGAACACATATGTAAGGCAACGGATGCAGCAACCCTTGGTATCTACTAACTGTCATCCGGCGTAGGCGTTTTGGCTGGCTAGGCCATAAACTACGTATGCCTCCCGAGAGCCGCCACCATACTATTTTACAAGGCATCAGGCTCTCGGCGTCCTGGACGTCTACTGTTGACAACCCGCCGGCAGTTTGCTTCAGAGCTGCGGGACGTGGCCCTGACCTGGGGAGGATGCGCGGGAACTGGCGTCCGATCGCTTGTCTTGAAGGCAGTTTGTGGAATCCATATGCTCCACTCAGGGAGCGGATATGGTGTGACGATATATTATATAGTTTTATTGAGGCTGCACCTGAAGCCAGTGTTACTTATTTTGTTTTTTTTTTTTTAAATATTCCAGATTTATTGACAGCCACAAATAAAAAAAAAAAAACATTTAATTTATTACCGGACTGGATATCAAATAAAAAACACCCTGATTTATTGAGTGGTTATTACTTAAGCCCGCTATATACGGGACAGTTTTCTGCGCAGTTTTCTATGCAGTCTGAAAACGGTCCCGTATACAACGAAAACTGTTTAAAAAACTGTGTGCTTATGTCAGATTTAAGCTGACATGACAGTTAATGTTTTTTATGTAAACGTTTAAGTAGACATTGGTTTATTGTATGCTTTTAAATACGTAAAAAAACCAATAACATATTTACATTTATTAGCTAAATATACAATTTCCTGAGAGCAAACATACGATAATAACTTACAATCGCGTTTCAAAAATACACATATTTAGCGTGTCTTTTGACAGAAGTTTGACAGACTGCACAGTTTTCTGAACTAGAAACTGTGTAGTTTTCTGAACAAGAAACTGTCCCGTATACAGCGGGCATTAAATTCCATAAAATACGAAACCATAGATAGATAGGTAGTCTCCACAGAAATATTCCCGCCAATTAAAAATACATTTGCTCTGGATTCTGGATTGAGTTTTAAAAATTCAGATATTTTTCTGCGGAATTTTTCGTCAGACTTCACCAAAAAAAGTTAAATTTTCTGTAACTGTAAAAAAAACTCAATTATAATTGTTTTTGGGTTGTTCGATATTATTCTGTGAATTTCCGAGAAAAACAGAATTAAAACCGTCCATACCAAAGCATTTAAAAACATGGCGTACACTAGTGAAAATGTTATAAATCTGATTTGTAGTGATGTCCATTATAGTTAAAAATATCGAATGGTTGAAATCAATAACCTCTTTAAAAAAACTACCTATTATTTATGTTCTTTGTATTCCTTTTCTAGATCACGTCCTAATGTCTGATGGTTTAAGGCACCGCCAGCGCATTGAAACTTTAAGAGAATTGAATCGTTATTTTAATCGATTATTATTATTACCTAATAAATTTTAACTAGTTACCGAAAAAAAAAAGATTTTTCAATTAATTAAAATAAAGTTAAAACCGCTCTGTGGTTATTTTAATATGAAGAAGACTAAGAACGAAAATTACATTTAAAAATTTAGAATTTCGTTTTTTCTTACGATATGTTTTTGACGTGATAACGTCTGATAAATCGATGAACGCCGGCTGCACACACGAAAAAACATGACTCATTGTCACGTTCCGCCTGAGCCGAGAGTGCAAGCGAGTGGAAGAGAGATAGATGCATCACAAACCGAATGCTTAGGCCGATCGTGCTTCTCTATCGCTTGTTCCGCGCTCTCGCTTGCACACTCGGCTCAGGCGAAGGTGACAATGAGTCATGCTTTTTGTGTGTGCAGCCGGCGTTCATCGATTTATTAGACGTTATCACGTCAAAAAAAAATAATTTGTTTGCTGTTAAAGATGCAATATAATATGCATAATAACAAAAGAGATTTTCATTTCATGTTGTACCAGAAAGTGTAAAAAAGTGCCAGAAAGTAGGATAAAAGTTGTGGTGTGAGATTCAAACCTATGAATTCTAGTTCGATTGTAAAAACATAAAATATCTCACGATAATGGCGGCCTCCGTAGCGTAATGGCTAAGACGCTGGACTCACGATACGGAGGTTCCGGGTTCGATTCCCGGTGAGAACACAAAAATTAAAAGTGATTTTTCTCAAGCCTGGGTGTTTGTGACGTTGTTCTCCTCTGTAATTGGGCCTCCTGGCCTGTTGAGGTGGTTAAATAAAATAAAATAAAAAATAAAAATAAAATAACCGGTCATTAGAATATTTCCGTTACCAAAATATTCCGCTACTCGATTACATAATATTGATATTCCCATCGCTTCGTCTCGCTGATACTTGAGTGGGTAATTTAATTTCGGGTTTTTCGCCGAAAATTGGATTCCAATTTACCCCGTGGATAAAGTAAATAATAACAGATATTAACTTTGTATTTTATGTAAACATGAAGGACGAATTTCAATTAAATTCGGCGAAATATAAGCAAGGACTCTCCTGGTATTATTTGGGAATACCTTTACCGCTTGACGCAACCGAAATATTGATTTTATATTGTATAATTAAAAACAATATAAACAACATTTTGAGTGTGTCCAAATACTTGTAGACAATAACTGGATTTTACCCATTACGGGCTAACATTATTAGGTTTCTGCTAAAATGCAAAACAATTATCTCAATGGATGACGGAGAGTGTTCACATGTGAAGCGTCACTGTATTTATACAAGTTCTGATAAAATGGGAGATATGGATATCAAATACTAGGCGAAATGGGGAATCTTGTAATACATTAAGTGGCCACTTAATCCAGCTAAATGTCATAAGCCCTGTAAACGCCTAGATTTCCACATTCCCTTCCAAACTTCTCGTCTCGGATGAGATGTCCAATTGTAAAAAAATTATTTAAATTTAATTTCAATTCCTTTTTTAATCAAAAATTAAAAATTTAATTCCGTGAAAAACGCATTAAATAAATATTTCATATTGTCCCCTTCAGAAATCCATCCCGCGACCTCATCATCGGGCAGACAAATGTACCTTAAGCGCACTTTATATCGCACAGAAAACTGTACAGTTTCTTGTGCGGTTTGCCATCTGTCCCGTATAAAGCGGAAACTGTGTGGAATATTGAATAGAATCCGCGCGACGCCGACGTTTGACTAACCTGACAATAATTAATTTTTTTTGTAAAATCATCAAAAAATAAATAAATATAATAAATAACATAAGAAAGCCTTCACTTGACCAACTTAACCTCAACTTTAAATTCGTGTAAGACGATGAATACATTTTCCAAGGGTCCCACAATAGCTTGCCGCCCCCTGACCTCCGGTGGGTCCAGCATGGGCCCGGAAGGGTAAACAGCCCCTGGCCCCTCGATAAATCATCCAGCGAGCGGGCGGACGGACGGGACAGCGAGGCCCCTATTGTCCCTTCCATGGGATCACAGGAATAAATTAACTAATATCCATGTACAACCCCTGAGGTGATTTCTGACTAAAATGGCGCTTAATAATGTGTCTACTACTCTGCATAGGGCACTGCATTGGTACACCAAGTGCAGTGAATATTTATCATTTGTTGCATGAAGGCAAGATGATCAGTTTAACACTTCAGCGCTATGCTAACAGTTTTACACTAGGCGGACACTAATATTAGTTTTATAAGGACTATTTAAAAAAAAAAAGAATTTTTATATAAATAAAAAAAAATATATATTATTTTATCACTACAGAGGTGTCTTCTATATTTTTTTTTTTAATTTTTTTTACAAAGAAATACAATAAAAAACACATACATTAAAAAAAATAAACAAAAATCCCACCAAGGCCTAGCCTGTTTGTGGGTATACTGTGAAAGTCAAACAGTGTGTGCACGTGGCAAAAGAGAAAAATAAAGTCATGTATAAATGAAAAATAACAGATAATTTAAACAAAATAGTTAAATAAAAAAAATACAAGATATTGGTATCTTTTATACCGGAAGAAGAAGAAGGGAAATAATAATAATATATATAAAATAAAAAAAATATAAGACGTAGATTATGTTATAGTTATGGTCTTTTTATAGTAAGAATGATTCTACCTTTACACTATGTATCCAACTTTGTGTTAATTTTTTTAAAAGATGAAAAATTTGGAAAATTTGACAATGCTATTTTATTGTCAGTTAAAAAAGAATTCATTTAACTGGGGGCAATAAAATGTGCATTTATTCCGTTTACTTCTTTGACGGTCTCAGTGAGTTCATTTAAAAAAAAATCCTTTGTACATTATTCTGTTCTGAGTAAACGTTTTAGATCTATTGATTTAATTTAACCTAACGCCGCTAGCCATGCTTAGACGAAGAAATTCTTAGTCTAAGGTCTCACGTTATAAATATAGGGCAAAACACGATTATTCTGGCGTTGGTACTCCTCTTAAAGCCAAAATGGATGAAAATTTATACTACACGTCCTCAGAGCATCCGATAAAAAAACTTCATAAAATGAGAAAAAAAGGAAAAAAAAGAAGTGGTAAGATTAAATCTTCTCCTACTTGATCACGAGCGTTTTATGAACGTCGCCCGACCATTCACGTTCAAGAATTTCAATTAAAACGTGTTCCGTTCCAAAATTAAATTTCAAATTGACGTCACACCAACTGTTCACAAGTGGGACTTGAGTGAAAATTTAATTAATGCTTAATAAATCCAATTTATTCATATTAAAATAATCCGCGGAAAATTTTAGAAACTCTCCCAAAATAATTGTCGGTAAAAATATTAACGCGCTACTAATACTGCTATTGTTTTCCCTTATCCGCACCTAATGGTGCATAGGGCACTGCATCGGTACACCAAATGCAGTGTATCGTGATCACTTTATTACATGAAGGTAAGATGATCAGTCTTACGTTTCAGAACCAGTCCAAGGTATCACACGTGACATAATAATATGTGTGATCAACGTGATAAACCTTTGATATTGCTAATGATACTATAGTAATATATAATTCCAATATTTAAAGTTTTTTGAGAAGAAAATCATGATAATATCAGCCCGTGTAGCTACCCCTGCCGCCTACACTCCTCCCGATCCTGCGCCGTCCACAAAATCCTTCTAATCTGAATTATTATTCTGAGACACCTATTCTCAAAACTCAGAAGTCTGCCATTTTAGGCCCAAGTTAGGTGCCATGATTCACAGCCATAGCGGAGAGCTAATTAAAAGACAATATTTATAAAAAGTATTCAGTATGAGGGGCGTTTCCATACAAATTCTCTAAAAATATACGCTTCCTAGGGTTAATTTTGTGGCGGAAGAAATACGTCACGCGTGCGACGCGGGACGAAGCAAAATCTACCGAGCTCCGCCGAACGCTACTGAACAACGACGAGAACCATTTTAACCTTCATCGTGACTACACGTTTTGTACAAATTTCTTGCCGCCAAATTGCGTGCCAATCTAAATTCATTTCGTACTTTTCTATTGTCATAACTCATGTAAATCTTAGTTTAATTAGTTAAGTTTTCATTGTTTTTCATTTCATGTAACTTCTTTGTAATAAATGTGCACTAGAAACTGTAAGTGCTCTTTCATTTCTCTCTGTGCACCCCACATAAAGCAACCACACACAAAGAGGTACCATAATTTCATAACAACTCTTATTATCAAATTCCACCTAACTAGACACCTCAGACACGGTAGTATTTTTCAAGTATGGAATGTTCTTCTTCTTCAGCCATTGTTCGTCCGCTGCTGGACATAGGCCTCCCCCATATTGGTCCACTGCTTTCTGTCCTGGGCCTCGAGCTGCCACCTGGATCCTGCAGTACTTTTTATGTCATCTGTCCATCTTCTTGGTGGTCTTCCTACAGGTCTCCTTGCAGCTCTAGGTCTCCAGTTCAGCAGGCGCTTCGTCCATCGGTCCTCATTCTGGCGTGCCACATGTCCAGCCCATATCCACTTCAGCTGGGAGATAGCTTTTATGACGTCTTTGACTCTAGTCCGTCTTCTTATCTCCTCGTTAGTGACATGGTCTCTTAAACTGATGCCGAGCATGCTTCGCTCCATTGCCCTCTGCGCTACACGCTATGGAATGTTACTTCTCTGAAATTCTTGTTCGAAGGTTTTACATACCCTACCCATGCTAAGGGTGATAATATTGTAGGTGGTAACTGCCAGGATTAATGTATTTTCATGTACTTTCAAAACTTTATAAACGTTTGAAACGGTTACAACATAATGAATGTACAAAATAAATACAAACCAAACAAAATATTTGCATAATTTCAAAAGGTTAAAAATAAACAAACTTAACGGACCGTTAAAATAACAGTATTTCAGTTAACGGCCCGTAATTCGTTTAACTTTCCGTCCTTTTACGGCTGCTACGGATGGTAACGTGTGGGTTAGGTTAAATTAATGTAAATGTTTAGTTAATTAACAAAATCAACCTTTAAATTTATATCTCTGGCCGGTCGTACGTTGTTTTAAGTGAAATTTGTTTTTTCTGTTAATATTAACACAGGTAGAACAAGATAAAACATGCAGGAGTTTGTAACATTATGTCAACTGCTTTTTTGTTACAGTGTTCAATTAATAGCATACTATACCACGTGTCTCGCGGCCGCTTCCCATACAAACGTATTCCTCGATTTTCTTTCTTCAATTTAACATCAGACCAGATGCGTGTTTGTATAGTCTTATTTTTTAAATAATAATAGTTTTCAAAAATATTGAGTACGAAGTGGACTTTTTTGTCAATAAATTTTTGCAAATTGTTATCAAATATCATGTATTTAGTCAAATTAATACCGTTCAAAAATAAAACAAGGTCAAAAGCAGCATTTTAATATGAATTAGTGCAATTTTACTTAATCTGCGGTACTAAAGAAAGCTTTTATGAGAAGAAAAAAATTTTTTTTCAATTTCAGATTCAAAAGTCTTATTATATATTCGACTCCAGATAATATGATGTAGATTCACCAGTTTTCGGGTTGTATTATGAGTTTTGTTACTCTATGTATAAAGTGGATGGATAGTAATTGGACAACAGGTCTCGTATAATATAATTAACTATACTTTTTGTCTGTATTACTGTACATCAATTTAAGTCCCAAATAAAATTAAAAAAACTAATGAACCAATACGTAGAGTTCGCACAAGAACACAAAAAACCTGATGTAAGTAATTCACGTATATTTCTTTATTTCATCCCTCACCGCTAACAGAGAGAGTGAAAGGGGGTTTTTTTCACCTTGCCCCCCTCAACCCTCAAAACCCCCAAACCTCCGAATCCCCGAAATGATTAATTACGCCCCTTTTAGCAGAAAGCGCCCGAAATACTGCCCCTTTTACCGACTGGGAAATTCGTAAATAATAATGTCCCATTAAGTACTGTGGTAGAGGAATTTTTACCAGTCACAGGATTTTTGAAGAACAAATCTCTCGTTATTTTTACCTGTGAAAATGAATTTGAATTTATATTAACCCTTCGAACAAGAATTCACCAGAAGGGGTAGGTCCATACTAATATCCATAACAAAAACATACGTTTCCCAGGGTTAATTTCATAACACTACTTATTAGCAAATAGATAATAAGATAGAAAATTATTAAGAACCGGATTATGGTCTTGTGGTAGATTCGGGGATTCCGGATTAAAATATCTAGGTTCGAGTCCCACTCCAGCACAACTTGTTTCCTGCTTCCTGCCACAGTTATTTCCGACTATTTTAAAGCAGCCCGAATTTGAAATATTTGAGTATATCATAAGCTCAAATTTTTCTTTTAAAAAATAAAAAAAAGACACCTAGACATTATTTTTCAAGGACAGAATGTCACTTCTCTGAATTTCTTGTTCTAAGACCTTTTAAAACATTTTTTAATTCAATTCCGGGTTGGGCTGGAGTTCCTTATTTTCTCGTAGGGATATCCACGAATACAGAATAACGCCACAGGACTCTAAATTCAATAGCACTTATCTCCTAATACCCTAGACGGGAAGTTTCCTAGAACCGGAAGCAGAGAGCTCTTCCTAATGAAGTAAACACTCGTACCTAGTCTTGAAGTAATCATTGCTACAAAATGTCGAGAGAAAATCAATTGGAATCAAACGGAAATACTTCGATTAAAACGATTTATCAAACGTTCTGATACACAGTTATTGATTGGGTAATAACATTTTATCGAGATATAAATTAAGCGCGAATTTTTTAGAATATTATTATTTTTATTCTGGACTGGTTCTGAAGCGTACGACTGATCATCTTCATCTCGGAATCCACAAACTGCCTCCAGGCCAAGCGATCGGCCGCCAGCTCCCGTGCATCCTCCCGAGTCAAGTCCACGTCCCGCAGCTCTGACGCAAACTGCCGACGAATTGTCAACAGTGGACGACCAGGACGCCGAGAACCTGATGCCTTGTAAAATAGGCATGCATGGCGGCTCTCGGGGAGGCATGCGTAGTATATAGCCAGCCGAAACGCCCTCGCCGGATGACAGTAGATACCAATGGTTGCTGTGTCCGTTGCCTCACCTCTGTGTTCCTTACAAAGTCAAACCACCACTTAAAATTGGCATAATGAAAATCGGTAACAAAAATAGCTAATGGGAAAGATTTGAAAAATTCCAGGAACAGTGTTTTCTCAAAGAAACAATTTTTTTATACCGAGAATCATTAAAATTAAAATTTTTTTCAATTTTAGAATCAAAACTCGTGTGGTGAAAGATTGATTTGTTTCATTTAAAAATTTGATATAGTTGTAACAAAAGGTAATGCCGAATCGATATGATACGATTATTTTGAACGCTAAACAAACACATTCCTCAAGGTTCGTAGGTTTTCACGGCCTTCAGAATACAGATAGTGTTTTCCTGGTTTATTATGCCGTGTTTGTGGGCTTTGTGTTGCCGACGTTTCGGAGCACATTGCAGTGTCCATCTTCAGGGCTGAATGTATGAGTGTAGTTTTTAGTGTGTTATAATTGTGAGGAATTTGTACCGTGTCGCAGTCGGGCAATGTATGTGGTTAAGTGTGTGGAGTTTGTACCGTGGGCTTTGGAAGCACCGGGTACCATGAGGTTCGTAGTCGTACCCATCGTCCCCTGTTTATGTTATTAGGATGCTTGTATATTTCTATGGCTTCTTTTATTAAACGGGCTTGATGATTTTTTGGGCTTTCCAAGGACATTTGGCTCAAATGAGAAATTATGCCTGTTTTCTATGTAGTGCTCTGCAAGAGCTGATTTATCCGGGTAGCCCAACTTGCATGCACTCTTGTGCTCTTTTATTCTTGTCATTATGTTTCTGGCAGTCTGCCCTATGTAGACTGTTTCACAGCTTTTGCAATTTAATTTATATACTCCATCTGTTTCAAGTGGGTCCCGATCTTTACTGATTTTAGTAGTTTCTTTACTTTTGAGGTCGTACCGAACACTGTCCTTATGTCCCTTTCTTAAGCGTTTTTGCAATTCTATCCGTGACATTTTTGACATAGGAAGGAACGCTATTCTTTTATCCGTATTAGCATCATCCATCTTGGAAATATTCTTTGGATTTGTTACCGACATTATTCTTCGTTTTATATCCTTCTTTTCATAGCCATTACTTTCTAATACTTTTGTCAGTATATTCAATTCCTCTTCTAGGTTACTTTCTTCACAAATACGTGTTGCCCTTCTGGCCAGCGTGTTTATGATGCCTAATTTTTTTGAGATGGTGGTGATGTGAGGTAGCATGGAGATACCGTTTGTATGTGTGGGTTTTCTATACACCGTATGTCCCAGTCTGCCCTCTTCCTTTCTGCTTAATTTGACGTCTAGAAAAGATAGGCTTTTGTCCTCCTCTACTTCCATAGTAAACTGTATTGCCGGGTGGAGATCATTTAGGTGGTCTAAAAACACTGTTAATCTTTCTGCACCATGATTCCAAATGACAAATACGTCATCTACGTATCGAAGCCATACTTTGGGTGCATATGGGGCTGTGTCCAAGGCCGTTTTCTTCAAATGTCTCCATGAAAAAGTTTGCTAGAACCGGCGATAAAGGATTGCCCATAGCCACTCCTTCTAACTGTTTAAAAATTTCACTTTCAAAAGAAAAATATCCATTTGTTAAGCAGTACTCAAATAAAGCGCACATGTCTTCACTAAAAATCTCTCTTATAAGTACCATTGCGTCATTCAGGGGCACATTCGTGAAAAGTGACACTACGTCAAAACTGACTAATATATCATCCTTCTCCAACTTTTAGCTCCTTTATTATATCCACGAAATGTGAAGAATCTCTGACAAAATGAAGTGGTTTTTCCCGTGTGTTTTTTGGAGGAGACTTGCCAAGTATTGTGAAGAGTTTGTATGTAGGAGCACCTATAGTGCTTACTATTGGCCTCAAAGGAGTGCCTTCTTTGTGTTTTTTTGGTAGTCCGTATAGTGCTGGAGTTTTCGGAGCTTGTGTAATTATCTTCCAATGTAAGTCTTTAGGAATATTAGATTTCCTCACTAACTCCCTTATTCCTTTATCAATCTTATTGGTGGGATTTTTCTTTAGTTTTTCATATGTCTTTGCTTTTTTAATAGCTCACGCATCTTGTCAGAATATGTTTTTTGATCCAATACCACGGTTGCGTTTCCTTTGTCGGCTGGTAGAATTAAAATATCTTTATTGTCCCTTAGTTCTTTTAAGGCTATGCGTTCCTGTTTTGGATATATTGGATGGTGTAATTTAGTTTTTCTTAATATCAGGCAAGTATCTTGTCGATTTTCTTCCGCAACTGCAATAGGGATCTTCTTACTTAGTGCCGCCTCACAACTCCACATATTATGTCCTCAACCGGGATGGTCTTAGGCGTAACTGCAAAGTTGAGTCCCCTTTACTGAGTACCGATATTGCATCTTTGCTCAGAGTTTGGCTAGATAGATTCATCACCACTTTCTGTGGATCCAGTTGAATTGTCTTTTCTTTCTTTCTCTTTTCCATTTCTTGGAATTTCTTTTTCTGTCTCTTCTCTACTATAGTTTACTTCTTTCAGCTTGGGTATGGGTTATGTCTTCAATCTTCATGAAGTGTTGGGGTGACAAGGTAGCACCGAGGAGAAGATGCAGATCATACAGGGGTTTTCGAGGATTTTGTTTAAACTCGAAACGGGTATTGCTTATCCTTTCCCTGAGTAGCGCTGCTTCTGCTCTTTGGAATACTCTCTCGGACTTGAGTGTGCGAATATTTCGATGTATTTTAATGTGTGTAGGTATGATGCACTGGTCTCTACACCTCAGCAAAAATGCTAAACTAGTTAGCAAGTTCACTTTCTTCTTCCGGAGATTCTCCAGGCGTCGTGTAGAAAAGTAGATCTCCTCCCCATAGAAGTTCGTAATCAAGGTTCGTAGGTTTTCACGGCCTTCAGAATACAGATAGTGTTTTCCTGGGTTATTATGCCGTGTTTGTGGGCTTTGTGTTGCCGACGTTTCGGAGCACATTGCAGTGTCCATCTTCAGGGCTGAATGTATGAGTGTAGTTTTTAGTGTGTTTAATTGTGAGGAATTTGTACCGTGTCGCAGTCGGGCAATGTATGTGGTTAAGTGTGTGGAGTTTGTACCGTGGGCTTTGGAAGCACCGGGTACCATGAGGTTCGTAGTCGTAACCCATCGTCCCTGTTTTATGTTATTAGGATGCTTGTATATTTCTATGGCTTCTTTTATTAAACGGGCTTGATGATTTTTGGGCTTTCCAAGGACATTTGGCTCAAATGAGAAATTATGCCCTGTTTCTATGTAGTGCTCTGCAAGAGCTGATTTATCCGGGTAGCCCAACTTGCATGCACTCTTGTGCTCTTTTATTCTTGTCATATATGTTTCTGGCAGTCTGCCCTATGTAGACTGTGTTTCACAGCTTTTGCAATTTAATTTATATACTCCATCTGTTTCAAGTGGGTCCCGATCTTTTACTGATTTTAGTAAGTTTCTTACTTTTGAGGTCGTACCGAACACTGTCCTTATGTCCGTTTCTTAAGCGTTTTTTGCAATTCTATCCGTGACATTTTTGACATAGGGAAGGAACGCTATTCTTTTATCCGTAATAGCATCATCCATCTTGGAAATATTCTTTGGATTGTTTACCGACATTATTCTTCCGTTTTATATCCTTCTTTTCATAGCCATTACTTTCTAATACTTTTGTCAGTATATTCAATTCCTCTTCTAGGTTACTTTCTTCACAAATACGTGTTGCCCTTCTGGCCAGCGTGTTTATGATGCCTAATTTATTGAGATGGGTGGTGATGTGAGGTAGCATGGAGATACCGGTTTGTATGTGTGTGGGTTTTTCTATACACCGTATGTCCCAGTCTGCCCTCTTCCTTTCTGCTTAATTTGACGTCTAGAAAAGATAGGCTAAGCAATAAAAAGGATAAGCAATACCCGTTTCGAGTTAAAACAAAATCTCGAAAACCCTGTATGATCTGCATCTTCTCCTCGGTGCTACCTTGTCACCCCAACACTTCATGAAGATTGAAGACATAACCCCATACCCAAGCTGAAAGAAGTAAACTAGTAGTAGAGAAAGACAGAAAAAGAAATTCCAAGAAATGGAAAAGAGAAAGAAAGAAAAGACAATTCAACTGGATCCACAGAAAGTGGTGATGAATCTATCTAGCCAAACTCTGAGCAAAGATGCAATATCGGTACTCAGTAAAGGACTCACTTTGCAGTTACGCCTAAGACCATCCCGGTTGAGGACATAATATGTGGAGTTGAGGCGGCACTAAGTAAGAAAATCCCTATTGCAGTTGCGGAAGAAATCCGACAAGATACTTGCCTGATATTAAGAAAAACTAAATTACCACCATCCAATATATCCAAACAGGAACGCATAGCCTTAAAAGAACTAAGGGACAATAAGATATTTTAATTCTACCAGCCGACAAAGGAAAAACGCAACCGTGGTATTGGATCAAAAAAACATATTCTGACAAGATGCGTGAGCTATTAAAAAGCAAGACATATGAAAAAACTAAAGAAAAATCCCACCAATAAGATTGATAAAGGAATAAGGGAGTTAGTGAGGAAATCTTAATATTCCTAAAGACTTACATTTGGAAGATATTTACACAAGCTCCGAAAACTCCAGCACTATACGGACTTCCAAAAATACACAATGAAGGCACTCCTTTGATGGCCAATAGTAAGCACTATAGGTGCTCCTACATACAAACTCTCACAATACTTGGCAAGTCTCCTCCACAAAAACACACGGGAAAACCACTTCATTTGTCAGAGATTCTTCACATTTCGTGGATATAATAAAGGAGCTAAAAGTTGAGAAGGATGATATATTAGTCAGGTTTTGACGTTAGTGTCACTTTTCACGAATGTGCCCCCTGAATGACGCAATGGTACTTATAAGAGAGAATTTTTAGTGAATACATGTGCGCTTTATTTGAGTACTGCTTAACAAATGGATATTTTTTCTTTTGAAAGTGAAATTTTTAAACAGTTAGAAGGAGTGGCTATGGGCAATCCTTTATCGCCGGTTCTAGCAAACTTTTTCATGGAGACATTTGAAGAAACGGCCTTGGACACAGCCCCATATGCACCCAAAAGTATGGCTTCGATACGTAGATGACGTATTTGTCATTTGGAATCATGGTGCAGAAAGATTAACAGTGTTTTTAGACCACCTAAATGATCTCCACCCGGCAATACAGTTTACTATGGAAGTAGAGGAGGACAAAAGGCCTATCTTTTCTAGACGTCAAATTAAGCAGAAAAGGAAGAGGCAGACTGGGACATACGGTGTATAGAAAACCCACACATACAAACCGGTATCTCCATGCTACCCTCACATCACCACCCATCTCAAAAATTAGGCATCATAAACACGCTGGCCAGAAGGGCAACACGTATTTGTGAAGAAAGTAACCTAGAAGAGGAATTGAATATACTGACAAAAAGTATTAGAAAGTAATGGCTATGAAAAGAAGGATATAAAAACGAAGAATAATGTCGGTAACAAATCCAAAGAATATTTCCAAGATGGATGATGCTAATTACGGATAAAAGAAATAGCGTTCCTTCCCTATGTCAAAAATGTCACGGATAGAATTGCAAAAACGCTTAAGAAACGGGACATAAGGACAGTGTTCGGTACGACCTCACAAAGTAAGAAACTTACTAAAATCAGTAAAAGATCGGGACCCACTTGAAACAGATGGAGTATATAAAATTAAATTGCAAAAGCTGTGAAACAGTCTACATAGGGCAGACTGCCAGAAACATAATGACAAGAATAAAAGAGGCACAAGAGTGCATGCAAGTTGGGCTAACCCGGGATAAATCAGCTCTTGCAGAGCACTACATAGAAAACAGGGCATAATTTCTCATTTGAGCCAAATGTCCTTGGAAAGCCCCAAAAATCATCAAGCCCGTTTAATAAAAGAAGCCATAGAAATATACATAGCAGATCCTAATAAACATAAACAGGGACGATGGGTTACGACTACGAACCTCATGGTACCCGGTGCTTCCAAAGCCCACGGTACAAACTCCACACACTTAACCACATACATTGCCCGACTGCGACTCACGGTACAAATTCCTCACAATTAAAACACACTAAAAACTACACTCATACATTCAGCCCTGAAGATGGACACTGCAATGTGCTCCGAAACGTCGGCAACACAAAGCCACAAACACGGCATAATAACCCAGGAAAACACTATCTGTAAACACATTCCTAATTATTAATAACTATTTTTTATTCGTTGAAATAATCTTATGAATATCGCCGGATAACAGTAGATACCAAGGGTTGGGTTGCCTCACTTCTGTGTTCCTTACAAAGTCAAACCACCGCACACCTAAAATTCTTCTAAGACACCTATTCTCTGCACTCAGGAGTTGCTATCTGGGCCCTGGTTAGGGTGCCACGATTCGCAGCCATAGAGGAGAACAGGTGTGATGCAGGAGGCGGCATTTTATTTTGACACCTTTCATACTGACCTTTATGTAATAAAATAATCAAAATACACTGTACTTGATGTACCAATGCAGTGCCTTATCCGCACCCAAATGGTGCATACGTTTTTATAAAGCATTCAATATAATATCCCATCACAGTTTTGCTTTACACGGGACAGTTTGCAAACTGCACAAGAAACTGTACAGTTTTCTGTTCCGTATAAAGTGTGCATTAAAGATATTTCGAATGTGGGTTAGATTTCTAGCTAACCCCTTGTCGTAGACCCTTCCCAAATGAAGATTTAATAACATCGTAGATCCATGTTCGGGAACGCGGTAATAAGACAAGGGGTTGTGGAGGAAGGGGCGAAGCGGGCGAAATAACTGTTACAACCGCCTTAATTCATTTTAATTAACTACACACTGTTGCACAAAGCACTTATAGTAAAACACAATATTGTACAATGAGGGAATCCACTGTTTTCTAAAGTATTTTTTTTCTATAACCTTACTATTTAACTAAACCAAAAAAATATAATTTAATATTTTTTTATAAGTTATTGATGAAGATACGATTTTTTAAAGTTGCACATTTCAAATACCGCGATGTACTAAACTGCGTCATTTTTGCAGGAGTGACGTCATAAACGGGTTGTTTAAGGCCATGGTATTTCTCCAGCCCGTAACAAAACTGTCAAAAATCTATGCAAACTGACGCGGGAAGCACAGATTAAAATATACCGTCGACTCAATTGTCATATACTGTTAACAGCTGTTCTAGGGAGACTGAATGGCGGGCCATCTTTTTGCAATAGAAGCTTGTATGTAGATTGTATTCCATATTGAAATGCCATGGAACGCGGCTACGGGGGTTTTAAAAAAAACGGAAACCCGAAAACACTACACTTATATACAAGGTAGTTAGTGACGTCATTGTTTAAGATTTTGAAATGAATGCTATTTTTCAACATTTCTTTTTAACTTTTGCGTGCGTTTTTGGGATATTTCATCCCACTTTTAAAATTTTTAAATATTCGCTGTCTACACGAAAGCATTTTTTAAAATTCAATTCGGGTAGCAGTGGATTTCCTCATTGGAGGCATTAGAGAAACAAAAACGGCAGTGTCCACAATCATATAAAATTGTTGGTAAACACGAAAAAACGTTTGTTTAGTTCTCCCATTCTGCTGTTTTTGTTTCAAACAACAAAACTTTAAATCTAAATTAAATGGATTAATGCCGTTTTTTTGACAAACAAATATTCTATGGAGAAAATATATAACTATCCAAGCAAAACTGTATATTTAACTCCTGCAAGTGGACACTGCCGCCTTTGTTTCCATATGCCTCAATTTCAAATATATTTATTTTAAATAACTATCACGCCATTTCCCTGAAGGGGTAAGCAGAGAAATAGAGCGCCATACTACTCATGCACGCACCCCGATTATTCCGACTTATCACATGTCCACTTTAAATTACTTGTTTTACTTGATCATGCAATGTCTTTCTATGCACACTTGCATTATAAGTTGCATAATTTATTTATAAAATTTAATGCCCGAAAAATACCGGACCCGATTATTTAAGGAAGCCATAGAAATATACAAGCATCCTAGTTATATAAAACAGGGATGATGGATTACGACTACCAACCTCTTGGTGCCCAGTGATTCCAAAGCCCGACTGCGACACGGTACAAACTCTTCCTACTTAAATACACATAAGCACTGAATATGGACATCGCACTGTGCTCCGAAACGTCGGCAACACAGAGCCCACAAACACGGCATTATAACTCAAAAAACATAACTTGAATAAAAACTTGATTTATTTTCTGGAAAACAGTTGTTTTATAAATTTTACAAGTTAAAATGAACCTTGTTGGTAGCCAATGGTGCGTAGGGACACTGCATTGGTACACCAAGTGCAGCAAATCTTGATCGTTTGTTTTTTATTTTTTATTTATTTACGGAAAAATCCATTTTAAAATACAGGGTTAGCATATAAAAGGGATAGCAAGCAGTAAAAAATAAGTGACAGAACACTAAATTGGTGAAGCCAAGACATGTTAGAATAAAATGTGGACACACTCAAGACAGGATCGGGTCTACTTCAGTGAATGTTTTAAATCTTGATAGACTTACACCCGAAGAAGTCCAGATCCCGTATTGAGTTTACAATACGAACACAATCGAGACAATGGGGCATGAAAACCATAGTTAGTTTTTGTGGTGACTAAGGAACAGCACGTCATTATTTCTCAACCTACGGACTGAAATACAGAAAGTCGCTTGAGTCAGTAAAGATGTGCATCTATCATGCCATTTAGCTTTTTTGAATATTAAAGATGAATGCTCTGAGTCAAAATTGTCTCAATCTTCCTAAGACTAAGAACATCACAAGGAACGGAAGAAAATAGCTCTTCTTTGTAAAACAAACATCATTCGTTTAACTCAGTATTTGTCTATTAGTATTTGTACACATTTAAAATGTTGTTAATTCTCGAACTGTTTGTCTGAGGTTATAAAGCGAACGTTACGTAATGAAATTAATATTCTCTCATACATAAGAAATTAAATAAATAACAAGGGTCGCTGTTACATACTTAATACTGCTCTGTGTTGACATGGTTTTAATTAAGTTTAGTATTACGAATTAACCCGAGAATTCAGGTAAAATTAATTGCTTCTTTCGTTGGGAAAATACTTCAAATTGAGTGGAGGGCGGGTATAGATTTTCTATTTATATTTCAGACGCCATTTTGGATTAGCGAAATTCGTGAAAATAATACGTAAGTGGGGCAAAAACGTTATAAGTTTCGTGTGTGATACCTTGGACTGGTACTGAAGCGCATGACTGATTGTCTTACCTTCATGTAATAAAATGATCAGGAATCACTGCACTTGGTGTACCTATGCAGTGCTC
This sequence comes from Micrasema minimum, assembly GCA_022494985.1. Lineage (NCBI taxonomy): Eukaryota > Metazoa > Arthropoda > Insecta > Trichoptera > Brachycentridae > Micrasema > Micrasema minimum. The sequence continues at coordinate 74,072 of JAGVSP010002783.1, forward strand.
TATGCACCATAGGGTGCGGATAACATGGAGTACCTAGTAGAAGTAAAAAAAATATATATACAGAAAAATAAATTATATCGTTGTCTAAAATGATTCGTAACTTACTTAATTGCCTGATCTGTCCCCAATGGTGCATAGGGCACTGCATTGGTACACCAATTACAGTGAATCTTGATCAATTTATTACTATAGCCAAATGATTAGTCTTAAGCCCACTTTTATACGGGACAGTTTACTGTGCAGTTTCTTGTTCAGAAAACTACACAGTTTTCTTGTACCGTTTTTCTGACCAATAAAAAACTGCTCGGTGTGAATTTTACCTTTACACGGCACAGTTTACTTTCTGTAGGCATGCGCAGAACGCGACGTCGGACCATAGAATACACTGTGGACTGCCTTAAATGTTGCCATACTCTACATAATCTCTTTCGTCGTCTATCTTATCGATTTTTTGCAGATCTGTCGATTTTGTGGAGATTTATCGAATCTACTGAAAATGTAAAACCGATTTACCGATTTTGGAGTCATTTTAATTTTTTAAGCATTTATTTTATGTAATTATAAGCGCAGATAAATTCAACATATTTATTATGAATAACTTTAGGAACTTCTACCGATTTTACAATTTGGCAACATTACTCATCTGTCAAACAGTCATTATTCGATATTTCGATCTAGGATTTCAGTTCATATTATTTAATACATTATATTCATAATCGCCATAGTATAAGTTTATTAATTTGTAATATTACCGATTAACTACTTGCAATATATTATACGTATTATACTGTCTGTAAATCGCTGCGGGGTGATGCGCGCGCCGAAACTGTGTGAAAAAATGTGTGGAATTAGCGCACAGTGAGAATCTGACACTAGCACACAGTTTTTCATCCAGTTTTAGCTTTATACGGGACAGTTTTCAGACTGCACAGGAAACTGTGCCGTATATAGTGGGCTTTACGCTTCAGCACCAGTCATTGGAGTCACATGTAAAATATTTTTATGTGAAAATCGTATTCAAATTAATATTTTACATTGACCCCCATTGGGAATCGAACCCACGACCTAAGGCATCGCAGCCCAGCCCGATACCAATACTCAACGAGGTGGAAAAAACCAAAACTTGAACATTTTAAATTACATTTTTTAAGTATAAAAATCGAATAATCCAACGAATTTTCACTGTAATGTTTTATAAATATACCCGTATAATAAAATTAATTTACGTATTTCTTTCATTAAATCTCTTATTCCACTGTATAAATATTATTTACTCGAGAGAATCTCTTACTAATTGCATTAGTAAAAGGTTTCTCATTTAGCGAGAGAGTTCCAGAGAAGGGGTAGGACCGGGAGAGAATATTGCTCTCAGATTGCATTAATTATTAACATTATTGGATTTCTGGAATCGGAAAATCAGAAACAGAAGCGTCATGGTAGCAGAGAGTGGGGGCTGGATGAAGATAAATATTGAGGAATTTATTAATATATTTTGTGATTTTCATATGAATATTTCATGTGTGATACCTTGTACTGTTCTGAAGCGTAAGACCCCATTGCAACATATGCAGTGCCCTATGCACCAATGTGTAGGTTGAGGAAACATATCAGATAAACATGTAGTAACCAAACTTGTAGTACAACCCGAAAACTGGTGAATCTACATCATATTTGCAGTGGAATGTGTGACGATCTTGAAAAAAAACATATTTTTTCTTTTCATAAAAGCTTTACTTAGTAAAGCAGATTAAGCAAAATTGCACAAATATGCCGGTTTTTATTTGGTTATATTTATGGATTGTATTAATTTGACTTAATAAAGTAGATTTGATGCAGTTGAAATGCGATCTCTCTCAGGCGAATGTGTCGTAAAACGTAGGTGCACTAATGTTGAAATTAGAGCAGAATTCAAGGAGTATTATCGACAAAATTTAGAAAGGTCTTACGTTGGTTCGGTCATGTAGAGCGAGTGGATGGTCTCTGTTGAGATGTCAATAATATCTGATATCAGCCCAGCATGGGTATAATCCAGTAATTTGTCTACAAGTTTTTGTATTCATTCAAAATGTTGTTTGTTCCTTTTCTTTCTAAAAACAATGCGGGGAAACAATACAGCCAAAATAATAACGGAATAGCTGGCATGACGTTTAACTGGCCGGATGAACGCCGCAGCAAAGAATAAAATATTTTCACCCACATTTAAATTTGACACACACATTTCCATGTTGAACCGCCTAGTCCAACCTTCCCCGCTCTCCCCTACTGCATAATTTAATCCGCCACAACAAATTCTTCTAACATAAAGGTAGGGTACGTGCCGGGGTTAAGCGCACTGTGCATAAATATTATTGTTTGCAAACATATCCTGAATAAAGCGAAAACTGTGCGGAATTATAAATGCTACGTTAGGCTGACCTAACAGTTAATGATTTTTATGTAAACGTCTAAGTTAGATATTGATATATTTATTTTATTAAAATAAACGGCACTCATTCCCTGTTTTACAAATTAAATATTTACAGCAAAATACACGAAATCATAATATACATAAAAAAATGTTAAAATAATCCAGCATCAAATAAACATTGTATTAAAACATTAAAGTTTAGAACCCAAATATGTATGCACACTCAAATCGATACATTCGGCCTTGAAATAATTTAAAAGTGCCAACTTTGTAGGCATTAAAATTGACATCGAATGTATCGACCAGTATTGCATAAACTTATTGCCTAGATTGTGGAGTCTATTGATGACAGAATTGCACCCATATGCTGTAGATGTGTTTATGTGTTATTGGCGCAGTATTGTAGGGTTATAACGAGTATTTCTAGACGGCAACATTTAAATTAATAAGTGACAGAACTTCAGGGGTATCAAACATTGAATGAATAATTTTGTATAAATATTGAATGTTTTTAAAACGTAAAAAACAAATAATACCTATTTTAACAATTTTACTGTGTACGTATACGATAATAAATTACGATCGCGATTAAAAAATACACATGTTTAGTATTGTCTTTTGACAGACTGTACAGTTTTCTACACAAGAAACTGCACAAACAGCTGTACAGTTTTTAGTCCCGTATAAAAGAGCAAATTAGAAAGATACATCATCCCGTATAGCTTTCTATGTGGAGTATATGGATTCCACAAAACGCCACTAAGCGATAGTCCGCCTGATCCGCGCTTCAAGTGAGGTAAAATTTGCGAAATTGGCAAATCGATCCTCTTCTTTACCGTTTATTTTTTAAAATTATATCTTATTGTCTAGAACTGGATCAAACTTCTTTCTGTTGGAATATCAATTGACCATTTTATTGATTTTTTGAGGAATAACAAAAATAAAGGCTTCAAGTTTTTTTTTTCAGAAACCGGAATCATTATAGATTTGAAGTATTATACTGGCTGGCATTAAATCTTGAATATAATTTTGAATACACAAACATTTCTAATGCTGGCCTTGGGTAGAGGCCTTAAAGCTAACTCTAGCCCCAGGTAGAGGCCTTAGCTAACTATGGCCTCAGGAAGAGGCTTTAGAGGTAAAAACCTGTTTTAATTTTCTTTAATCAAAAACCAATCCACAATCATAAAAAGGTCAGATTCAGATTTTTTTAAATTATGCATTAGGGGGAAAACATATTTTTTTGCAGACCAGCGTTATTTTCATTTTGATACCACCTTAAGTTATGCAGAAAAATGTAAAAAAAATGAAAAATTAGGGTTTCACGTATTTTTTTATTTATAGAAACCACATTTAAAAAAATGTTTCATTGAGATTTTGCAAGGAGGAAACATAAAATTCGACAAAAAATCATAATTTATATTATAATCCAGTTAAAGAACACAAATTAATAAATTATTAATATATAACTAATTAAAGTTAAATAAAAAATACTTGGTGCACTTCCATATTTATTTTATTTTGATCAGTTAGCGCTTTTCACCCGTTGTAAACGGGCATCTTCAGACTGGTAACATGTTGTACAAGACAAAAGTATAAATAGCATTTTTACAAAATAAATTTAGATACTAAACACATGAGTTGGAAAAAGACAATATGAGAGAAAGAAAAGACGAAATACAAAACATGTGTTTAATTGGCTGTAATTAACAAGTAGGGTAATGGGGAACTGGAGGGATAGTTGTTTATATATATTGCACAACGAGCAAAAAACAATTTTTTATTATAACTTGAATTAGTTTATACATTAATAATTTTATTTATGGGATGTCCACCAAGTAAATGTCAGTAAAAAATTT